>BQNB010122572.1:0-20261 GCA_026074375.1 Tanacetum coccineum
TTAGCTTTTTACTTTTAAATAGTTAATTAAGTTTAGGAAAGGTTTTGAAAGGTATTTAGGGTTAAATTTAGTTTAATTGCTAATTTGTTACGTTTTCTTAATTTTGTTAACGTTTTTCGTAATTAGATTTTATTGTCCCTTAATTTGCTCACTATTAGGATTTTAGAAAACAAATCATCTTCGAACCAATTCAAGTCATTGTCCAAATAACAAACGAGGTCTCAATTTCATAAGTCTTTGGGAAAACGACCCGGTAATCACTTACCGGTTTCTTACGTAGAATATTTTTCGTGTGATTTTTCTTACTACCTTTGTCCTCAAGGGTAGTTTAGGAATTTCATTATCGTTATATTATTATACGTATTAAAACTTTACACACCAGTTCTCCTCTATTTTTTTATGTAACTGACCATAGCATGTTCTTAAGCAGACTTGGTCATTCTCCTAGTTTGGGTTGGTGAAAGTGGGTCCCCTATGATTTGCTCTTTAGGATGATCCTTGTGAATCCTGGTTGTGGGAATAGGACTGACATTCATGGTTGTTTCCAAGTTGTGGAGGTCAGCCCCTGCACCCACATCTTCATCATCATATGCACCACTAAAGATACCAGTAATTAGAAGATCAGTAGTATCCTCCAAATCAAGCATAAGAGGATCAGTTGGAAGATCATTAACAAAACTTTGCCCAGCAGCACTAACAGATGGACTAACAGTAGAAACTCTGTTAGTGTTGTTAGCATAACCTTCCTTCTGTTGAACAAGCAATTTATCCAATTCGGCTCTCAAATCCTGCACATGTTGGTCACCTTCTTTATTTGAAGTTTCTCTTTCCTTTTCTTGACCATTTCTTTCACCCTTATTTGCTGGTTCTTCAGTAATCATTTTACCAGCATCATCAGCAACTGCATCCTTTGAGCTCTATGGACTATCAGGAAAGAATGGTAGCAGAATATATTGTTGAGTAGGTACTGCATTAATATTATCTTTGATACCAGCATTCCTATTAGTCTGATTCCATGCAGTAACTGGCTCATAATTCATAAAGTTTGTTAGTAAATCAATATCAAAGAGATAATCTGGTCCACTCCCTACAACATTGGGTTTGTTTTCAAGAAAGGTTATGTGCAGATTCTCCTCTACTTTCCTAGTTCTAGTGTTAAATACCCTAAAAGCATTACTATTTATAGAGTATCCAACCAAGAACCCCTCATCAGCCTTCCTATCAAATTTGCCTAGGGAATCTAAGGTATTAAAAATGGTCACAGTACACCTAAAAGGTCTCATAAAGCTTATACTAGGTGGTCTACCATGTAATAGTTCATAAGGTGTCTTGTTGTGAGGCTTGGTCACTAAAACCCTATTATGAACATAACAAGCATTATTAACTGCTTCAGCCCAAAATGTAGTAGGTAAGAGTGAATCTGTCAGCATAGTCCTAGCTGCCTCTATTAGTGTCCTATTCTTTCTTTCAGCAACTCTAATTTGTTGTGGTGTTCTGGCAACACTAAACTCCCTCTTAACCCCTTTCATCCCACAGAACTGATTCATGTCATTATTTTTAAACTTAATTCCATTGTCACATCTGATGATTTTAACCTTATGATTTATTTGGTTTTTTATGGTAGTTATAAAAGTTTTAAGGATCTCACTAGTCTCATCCTTAGTGGCCAAAAAGAAAACCAAACTAAACCTGCTAAAGTCATCAGTGACAACAAGGCAATATATTTTGTGATTGATACTCCTTACAAATGTTGGCCCAAATTCCATTTTGTTGTGGAGTTCTAGCAACACTAAATTCCCTCTTAATCCCTTTCATCCCACAAAACTGATTCATGTCATTATTTTTAAACTCAGTTCCATTGTCACATCTGTAGATTTTAACTATGAATTTTATTTGGTTTTCCTATGCAGTAAATAAAAGTTTTAAGGATTTCACTAGTCTCATCCTTAGTGGCCAAAAAAAAACCCAACTAAACCTACTATAGTCATTAGTGACAACAAGGCAATATGTCTTGTGATTGATACTCCTTACATATGTTGGCCCAAATAAGTCCATATGCAACATTTGTAAGGGTTGGCTGATAGAGCTCACAAGCTTGGTCTTACAAGAAGCTTTGTGTTGCTTTCCCTTCTGACAAGCAACACAAGTATGGTCATTTTCAAAAAGCTTTGAAGGCAAACCTCTAACAAGGTTTCCCCTCACAAGTTTGTTCATAGTTTTAAAGTTTATATGACCAAGCCTCCTAGCTAATAATTATACTCATCAAATTGTAGCCCTTTGTAAACATTAAACAGTCACACTTCCAGAAGGAACAATCAAACTCTTTAGATCAAACTGTACATGTTGTTTCTGTCTGGGAACTTTAAGCAAGACTTGACTTTCATCAAGTAGCATAGATGTCATGATAAAGAGCCAATCATTCAGTCTCAGTGAAAAGAACACTATTTTTCTTGTCACACATTTGTGAGACAGAGAAAAGGTTAAACTTAAGTTCCTTTACAAAGTATACATCTTCAAAGTCTAATTTCCCAGTCCTAATTTTACCTTTTCCAGTAATTTTACCTCCTTTAGGACTTCCTGCAAATGCAACAAATCCACCATCAACCTCTTGATAATCTGTAAGGAAGGACTTGTTTCCTGTTATATGCCTGGAGCATCCACTGTCAAAAATCCCTTGATCCTGTAAAGTATATTGTGGATTACCCTGCATTCAAAATAAGAGAATTAGTTTCTCTTGGGGACCCAAGCCATTACTGACTTGAGTCTGCCTTGTAGATCAACATAGTCAAATCTTTTAAGCATGTATGATCCACTGTCTTTAGAGGTATGGTCAATAACATTTCATGTTGGTCTCTAAATCCAGCATGTTGAGGACTGATTAGAGAATTTCTTTCAAATTATAATATATAATATATATTAAAATATAAAATATATAAGTAATTTAAAAAAAACAACAACAATCAATGTAACCGGAAGCAGTATAGAATGTTCCCGGGTCGTTAATCCCCAATGAGGCTGTGCTGGAAAATCGATACAGTCGGAAGATTTGAGTTTGAAGGAGAGAAATGATTTGAGAGTGTGGAAAGCTAAATTAAACAATAACAAACAAAAACGTTTAAGAAAATCCTAAAAAATATGAAATTAAGCTAGAAAACGAGAGCACGGACCCCGAACAAAGGGGGAAAAACCTAAAATCTTTAAAATTAACCCTACGAAGAAATTTTCACTTCTAAACTACTCTAGGAGACAAATAACGAAGAATGAAAAAGACTAGACTGAAAACGGAGGTCGTTTGACCCAAAAACGAGTCAAGACAAAAAACCGCACCCGAGCCCGTTCTTTAAAAATCAAAAAGTTATAAAAATGACCCTACGAAAAAAATTTATATTTTTCCTACAAACTATATGACTAAAGAAAATTTTCTAAAAAAGAAAAAATTAAGGGTTTTGTTTTGATGATATTTTTTTTGTATTTTTTAATGAATATTTAAACTATAACAAAATAAATAGAAAAAATACTAAACGACTTTTAAAAATTCTGAAAAATTTACCTAAAATACTTAACACTATAACTAACCTACGAAAAATAAGAAACTAAAAAGTTGCTTATAAATAAGCCCGCAAATAAGCTGTAACAGCTTATTAGGCAAAAGGGTGAAAACGTGTATAAATACTTAAGCCCTTGGGACACTAACGTAAAAGTCCCAAGGGCGCAGCGGTAAGTGTGTGTATAAAGAGGGATTTATCGATGGTAAGACCCGGGTTTCGAGTCCTTGCTCACCCGGGGGGTATGTTTACCCCCCCCCCCCACCCCTTGTCCCTTCCTCTTTTTTTTGGAAAAACTTTGTGAACCAAATTGATTAAAGGCATTTGAGCTTAACAACTTTCAAAACTACAACTTTTTCTAAAAAGCTAAGAATAAGCTTAAAAAGAGCTTTTTAAAACGACAGAAGCTAAAATGAGCTTAAGGCAAAAAAATGGCTAAGTCTTTTTGGTCTTTTTGGGAAAATAAGCTAGACTTGGAACTAATAAGCTAAAGGGGGGGGGGGGCTAAACTAACCTAAATAAGCTCTAAGTACTAAAATGCAATAACTAAATAAGCTGAAAGAGGGCTTAATTGACAGGAAGCTAAATTGGCTTAAAAGGACTTAAGGGGCTTATCACTTGGCTGTTTACACAAAATAAGCCAAGGCAATGGAAAATAAGCAAACACAGCTTAACTACCTAACCTAATTAGCTACTAGGAACACAAATAAGCAATTGAGTTAAGCTCAATAAGCTAGAAAGAAAATAAGCATTCCCTACACTAAAGCTAAGCAAAGACAGCCAAAGGGCTACTTTGAGCTTAAAAATAAGCTATCAAAGGGGCTTTTTAAGGACTGAAACAAAGAGGGCTTATCAAAGAGCTTATGGGCTCTTAAGATAAGCCAAAATCTAGGGCTTAAGTTCACTAATAAGCTAGAAAAGACTGCTAGAAAATGGGCCCCTAGCACCAGGGCACTACTAAGCTAAAACAAGGGCTTAATTTGACAGCTTATTTTAAGCTGTCAAATAAGCTCAAATTAAAAGACTAAGTTAAAACAGATAAAGAACACCAAGGAAAGAACTTGTGCACAAATTTTAAGCTTCTAAAACACTAATAATCCTGCTGATTTTAGAGAATGAAAAAGGGCTTTTAGCTTTTATAAAAATGACACTTAAAATTTTGGTAGGTTTGACTCAACAAGTCAAATGACCAAAGGATTTTTGACAGCTTGTTTAAACACACAAAAGACACTCTTTTTAAAGCACAACTCAAATATACAATGGCTTATCCAAATAAGCCATTGTATCCCTTTTTTAAAAACCACAGTTTTGACAATAGCTAAAAAAAACTTTGAAAAACAGTTTTGAGCTTAAAGATTTTGGAAAACAGGCTTGAATAAGCTTAAAAACTTAAGCTAAAACTAACTTGTTGACCACAACCCATACAAAACTTGTTTTGACCCGTTTTCATGCTTAACCCAAACACCCCTTTATATTTTAAAACTGACTTTTAAGCTATAAAAGCTGAAGTAAACTAAAATTTTTAAAAGACTACTACTACTTAAGCAATATTAAACAATAAAAAGGGAAAAAGCAAAACAAATAAGCACTTTTAAAGGAGTGATAAGCTAGAACAGAACTAAGCTATTTTTAGACAGTTTTTAATCAAGTTGCATAAAAATGAAATGAAAGGTAACTAGAAAGCAAACTTAAGCATTAATGAACACAAATGAGCACACAAGACATAGATAAGCTGAAAACAAGCAATAATAAGCAATGCTACAGTACAATAAGCAAAATTTAACAGGAAATCATACCTTAAATCCTTTGCTCAAAACAGGATTTTTGAAACTTAATAAGCTCTAAACCTACCCACAGCTTATGAATAAGCTAAAACTAAGCAAACCCAATGAGCCTTCCAATATTGCTCATTCATCCATACTTGCTTAATCCAACAGTAACTTTGTCCCCCTTTTTGAATTTTTCTTAAAGTTTTTAAAAACAGGTTATAAAATGGCTTATATTGAGAGCTTAAAGGTTTTTAAAGAGATATTTGTAACTTAGAACACAAATGTAAAACTAAAACTGAATTTTCATTAAAAAAGTAAAGTACAAGTACATTGAAGAACTAAACTGAAAACTTAATACATTAAAACTTTAAACACTAAAAACTACACACTTGCCACAAGGGGCTTACAAAGTCTTATATAGTAAAAATCGAGCTAGGGTTTGCACTTGGTCTCTTGTCTTCTTGCAGGTGTGTTTCTTTGTAGACACACAAATGAAGTGTGTTTGTTGTGAGAGTGTAGGCAGAGACAAATCATGGCCCTCCATTCACCTTGGTGCCCAAGTCGAAGTTTTTCAACCCTTGATGATTTTGGTGGGTTTATGGATTGCCAACATGGCAAACCCATGTGGGGGGTGGGGTTATGGGATTGTGAAGTTTTTAGAGTATGTGGGAAGTCAAACGAGGTGACAGAGGTGGGGTATGGTGGTTTGGTGAGAAAGAACGAGGAAGATATACAGTAACTTGAATTTGGGGTGAGGGTTTGTGGGTTTGGCAGGAATGGTCCTCCAAGGATATAAGGGTGTTTGCAGTCCCTAAAAGTTATAAAGGCAATTGCATCACAAGTCCTTGTGGGATATAAGTATTTTCTATTGGCAGCTTTGGCCCTTGGGTATCTCTTTGGGCATTTGGCAGTTTTGCCCCTTATCTTTATTTTCTTCTTTTTCCTCTTTAAAGACAAGTTTAGGGATTTAAAAAGTTTAGTCCCTAAACTTGTTTTTCTTGACTTTTTGGCTTCGGGATTGACTTGGGTTGACTTTTTGAGACTTGGACTTTGCTTTGTCTTTTCCACGCTTTTCCATTCCGTGTTCGGTTTTGTCATTTTGGCTTTGTTTTTCGTCCTTTTCTTAGATATCCGTTCTTGCACAACACAATTAGCAAAACAAGCATATATTTGGCATTTTAAGTCCGTTTTTGGTTATTTTAGCTCGTTTTTAAAGGTAAAATGTATGTGTAATTAAATACATACCACCTATTTCATTTTAAATTATCTTTCGAAAAAAACAATTAAAACCATAAACTGTATGCATGTACCGTTTTGTACTTTTTTTAATTTATAAATTTTAGCTTATTCAAGTATGGGTAAATTATAATCAAATATTTTATTACTCTTTCTATCACAAAATAATTGTTTTTTGATAAAAAAAAAATATCGTTTAAAAAAACATAATTATTATTGATTTATCTTTTTTATTTTCCAGAATAACAGTTTTATCTTTAACTAATTATTTAATGTCTTTTTTTAAAGTTTGTAATAATAATTTAACTAAAGTTAATATGGTAAACTTGATCAAATTTATCTATCTACTTTTAGTAGTAGATAATTATATTAAAGCATCTCAAAAAAAATGAACTATAAATTTAGAAAAAAAAGTAATTTATATCTATATACTCCAATATACAGAAGTTTAAAAAGACCTTCAATGCTCCTGTTAAAAAGTGATTATGAAATTCTAAGATGTTTAACTCTGTCATTTTACATAAAAATTTAAATTCAAAAACTAATTACGGAAGAAAGACTTTGTCAAAACTTGTGATAAAAGAGTCACAAAAATCGGGCCTACGAAACGCACATTTTCAAACACAATATCATTAAACAAAACCCCCTCATCATCATCATCATCATCATCAAAAATTCGGTCCACTATTTTTTTATTTTGAGCTTCGATTCTTTTGAATGACTGTAACAATATTATTTTATTAAGTGTAAACCGACTATTTCTTTTGTTGTTGTTCTTTTGTTACAGGGATGAATAATATTGAAAGAATTCATTCACAAAGGTGTACTTAAGATTACATGAAGGTATGAATGTGCTTTCTGGTAATTTATGTACTAATTGATCGAATTGTTTTTATATTTAATTTGTGATAAATTTCTAAATTTGATCCGCAACAAATTGATTATCGAATTTTGTGTACACCATGTGTTTGATAAAGTGCATGTGAAGCTATATTGTTATCAATTGAGGTGAGCCACTATGGAGGTGTTTGTGAGTATATTGCAATAGTTTTTTTTGAAAAAGTTTAGAAAGATGGTTGATGTCTATAAGTTTGTATATATCCGCAACAAATCATGACTTGATGCTTTTGGTAACAACTTGCTATTGCTGCAGCAGCCTGCTTTTGCTGTTGTTGGACAACTAGTATCGGTATTAAATGTGTTCGATTAACAGGTTATGATCTTCAAGAAACTATAAAAGTCATTTAATGGTTAGTAAAAGTGGAAGTGGCCGACCAAAAATTACATGTAGGATGAGCCATCTCTCTCATATTTTCATTGTCCGCCCACATATCTTTTCATAATAGAATTTATCGGTGCGTTTGGAGCTTCTTTTTTGTGCTTAACAGTTATGTTCCCTTAACTTTCGCTAATCAAATTTATATTTTATAGGAAGTGGCTTATTTACAACCTGTTTCAAACATATGCCAGGTTGTTAATGAGGACATGGAGATGGTAAATTCGTAGACACAACAAAAAAAGAAGAATCAATAAAAAGGAAAGAGAAAGCTGTATAAAGGAATGAGGAACCTCTAAAACAGAGCAAGGAATATAATGGTTTGACAGGCTTGTGTAGCTGAATTTCTCAAATTAGGGTTGTTTGGGTACCCATAGTTCACATACATGCTATCTATTAAAATAGATCACTATATGGTATTAATTTATATTATTAGCATACATACTAACTATCATGTTGTTTGTAGCTGGCCATGTCTGTTGTTGACACAACAGTACACAACCGCCGACTTCTTAATCTATTTCGTGCCCAATAGGTCATTAACTGAATCAGGCTCTGAAAGTTAGGAATTCAACATTTTTTTGTTAAAACCTTGCATACTGACATGTTTATGTTGTTTACGCTTTCTATAGACCCGTTTATCTTTTACTCATTTCTAATAATCTATTACGTGCACAATACGGCTGTTAATTGAATCAGGCTTTAGTGCATACAAAAAATTGGAAGTGGGGTTATATTTCGCAGCAAGAAACCTTCAGGGAATGGCGTATCAAGATCAGACGTATGTGGACGACTAAGTTGTGGTGTACAAAATGGCATCTCATGTTCTTAAAATAAAGTGATTTCAGAGAGGTATATGGTCTTAAGCTTTTCTTATGGGGCGTTTAGCATTTGCCGTGTATAGATGATTACCGGTGCGTTCTTACATGTATAAATAGTTGGTTAATAACTTTGTTGATAGTCATTTTATAAAAAAACCAAGTCAATAGATTATAAGTTGTTGTCATCTTTTCTTGGCGATCATTAAGATAATATCGTTGCAGCTCTAATGATTGATAAACTCATTGAGAAAGCTGACGGTTTTACTGGTGTTATTCCAGGTAACCATGTTTTGCTAAAATATATGTCGGCAGTAAGAAAGTGGTAGGAAAACGGGTGGGTTAGTACAGGTTAAACGGGTCAAAATTACCACCCTAGAGTATGGAATGTAGAAAAAATCCATTGTAAGATGTTTTATTACTTTACTGTGCCAATGGATGGAGATGTGAGACGCTTTAAGATGTGTCAGATACATATTTTCATTGTATATTTGATCAGTATTTTTAAAAATTACAGTAAGCGATAAAAATGAGAGGTGTGAATTGATGTATAATTGAAATAACAGGTAACTAAGTGCAGTTTTCCATGTATCAATGAGGGACGCATATAAGGTGTTGTTTACTGTAAGGAAAATTATAAGTTTGTTTTTAAAAATCTGTAGATTGTTTGTATTTGGGTTGGGGGGACCTCTTCATAACCCATAGTAAAATAATGAATAGATATGACAGCTTATGCTAACTCCAACGACTTGCAATAAATAAGTTAGCAGAAAACGATGATAGTAGAAGAGTTGTAAGTCAATGATATCTACTTTATTCGAATAATAATCCGAACAAGTCACTATCTAATTATGTCATGGCAATTCAGTTACTATATCCTCAAATTTTCTGCATATGAATAAATAAGTATGAACTACAAATTGCTACAAAATGAATTATTTCGTAACATTGGATCAAGTACTTTGCTAATAGATTTCAACATGGGGTTATGTGGTATTGTTCAGCTTGATATTGTCTGATATATGAACCCGTCATTGATTTTTATTTCATTTTTTTTCCCAACCAAACTTATTCCATAACTAAAATATACAATGTGTAAAACCTCACCATTGATAACATCATTTCTTGATGTGCTTTTTAAGAACAAGTTGTCTGATTTCGGACAGTTTAGGGTAAAGTATTAGGACGTTTATGGTGTGGGTTGGGATCTACATATATAGCATCGTTATTTTGCATTCTTGCCATCGTTTTTGGTTTTTTTATGGTTTATAGATATTTTTGGTTTCCAAGTAAATATTTTTCACTCAATGAGTCAATGCTGCTTCTATCACAGTGATCACAGTCGCAATGAAACTGCCAATGGATTTGAGTAGTCCGATTCCAGGTTGGTTGGATCAAGTAGCCAAGATGGGAAGCTTGGCCTTTATGTTTATATCAAACTGAATGCCTTTTTTGGTGTCTATGAACTACAAGTCACTTCTTGCGAATGTCATATCTATAACTTATATAATCTATAACCTATATAAAACAAGGTTTTTGAAACTTTGATCTTGAGCCAAAAAAAGAGAAAATGACACCTATATATTCATTTTTAATCAACGGCTTAGAAACTTTCTCCTCTTTCAGCATTTAATGTAAATAAAACCTTACCAAAACATTCTGCCTAAAAAACACACGAACAAAAATCAAAACAAAACCATAAATCAAAATCATAAACGATTATGATTGATATGATCTAAACGACTATGATCATCAAACACAAACCATGAATCAAAATCATAATTGCTTCATGAACAACACAAAACCCCTAAAATATGCGAAAAAACCTTAACCTAATTTTGTTCATCTCATTAAACGAAGTAAAGGATCAGTCAAAAACTACACTCGGCCGGAATATTTAAATTGCCCAATCTCATAGTCAATTATTGATTCAGGTTTGTAATTTATATTTTTTTTCGCATTGATTAAGAGTTACATTGATCAATTACTAAACACTAATTTAGAAGACTAGAACTATCTTCTCGCTTCTCACACTCTTACCCACCGTCTTAGAATCTTCCAGACAAAGACACGTACACACATATAGGTGATCAATGCCGGGGTGTTCGGGTTTTCTTTGTTCTTACTGGAAAAATGATTTCAGTTGTTTGTGGAATGTCGAGTTTGATTTTTTTGTTTGTTACTTTTGTTTAATTTTGATATTAGGGCTTGCTTAAAATTTGGGGATTTTGTATAAAATTCATAATTTATAAAATGGATTAGTGTAATGTATTTTTAGTAATTTTTGATACATGGAGATGGAAGATGTTGGGCTTTAAAGAGTATGTATAAAAGAAAATTTAGTATAGGATTTGTGTTTTGATAATTGGTTTTTTGAGATTAACAAGTTTGTGGTATTGGTTTCAGTTGGAATTTGCGATAATGATTGCTAGGTAAAAAAGTGACATTGCTGTCATGTAGTATTTCATCGTCTTTTTAAGTGTATGTTTTTTCATTCGAAGAGTTTGTGCATATGTGATTAGGTTGAAGGAGTGAAAGAATCTTGGAGAAAATATTCATTATTGGGAAAACTTTAGCAGCTTCTTATGACCACTTCGGTATGAAGTAAAAGCACTTTCTACGTTTTCTAAATATGAGAAATTCATACACTAATATAATTCTGGCTATCATTTTAGTATGAAAAAATCTTTGACTATGATTCGATAGGTTGAAGATGGCGTCGTGCTTGCACATGCTCAATTGCGGCGTTTGAAACAAACATGTAATATTAACCTGTCAATATTTGTAACTCCAAAAATCTATTTATATGGATGAGATCTAAACAAATCTTTAGTATTGTATATCCAGAGTTAAGTCTTTCAGCTGACCCAAAGTTCAATGGAGAGCATTGAAAGTTACATATAAGCAGATATCTTCGATAATAATGGTCTTTGAAATTAAATAGACTTACTATTTTTCACATCAATTAATCTTATCTGAAATGGATTTAACTTACATAAATGAATTTATTTAAATAATAAAATGTACTTTCCATAAAAATTGGTTTAACTATATCAAATTCCCAAATGCTAAAGTAAAATTTATAATTTGTGTATACTTCCTCGATGAATGTGAAATGTTCTTTTTCCCAAAGAGGCATGGTTTTGCACTTCTGAATTTAACATCTGACTTTTCTCCTTACTCTTTTTACTGTTTTTTTACTAATAATTTTTTTACTTGATTTATAAAATCTACATGCATGGTTAACATATTTTTGGAGTAGAGCAAAATCCATATGTATCGAAGAGGAAACAGCAAAAGCAACGACTGAATTTTGGATGCGCCGAAGTCACAGTCACCACTTCACATGATGTTTGTGATGGTAACATATTATTAAGTCGAGTTTACTTTACTTTAAGAAGTATACACGAAATTTGCCCTTTTGATTATGTAATCGTAATTTTAACTTTGACAAGGTTGAAGGAGCCTAAGAAAATTGGTATAAGAGCATTTGGCCTCGAAAGCATCACAGTTGCAGACCGGAACTACTACTTCCTGTGTTGAACCATCACACAATGTTGATACCGATAGGTATAGCAGTTTCCCGTGTTAATAATCATCGATCAGATATGTCACGAACGTCAAACAGTATTTGGCCAACTATAGCTGACGGTTGTATTTGTAGGTATAACAGTATTTGTAGATGTACTTGTCTTCAATCAACTGTTCGCCTTTATTTTGTATGAAGATAACAGGTTTACAACGACATGTAACTAAGGTACTTTCTATGCTCTTAAGACTTAGTTATACTATTGCAGCAATGCATGAGTTTTTTCCCTCCTCTTTTTTATTATTTAGTCCATCCCATCAAGAATCAATGCCAAATACCCCTAAATCTATTTCAAGTCAATGGCAACACCCTCTGCAAAAAATTCAGAACACAAAAACTGTTAAACGGGTCATTTTAAGAATGCTTAAGTATATTGTTTTAGAAAATGGTGACATGATGAATTATTGTTAAATGGTCATCTTGAGAATGCTTAAGTATATTGTTTTCAGGAAATGTTGATATGATCAATTACTGTCAAACGGGTCATTTTGAAAGATGGATCATGTATATACAAAATTATATTTAGATAGTGATTCATCATCTTCCATAATTATTAAAACAGCATCCACCCAAAACACTCATGTACAATACCACTGGTGTTTTTTATTTTCCGGTGAAGCGATTGCAGCTGTTAGAATCAAGATGAAGAAGAAATCTTGCTAAGGTAAGTTTTATTATCTTAATCAATTAACAAAACTAAAATCTTAAAGTGAGTTTGAATCATTAATCTGTTTTCAAATTGGGGAAACAATTTGATTATAAATTAGGTGTATATGTTTTAGGCACTTGCTGATTTTATTATTTTCGGTGAATTAGGTGCTAAGGAATAACCAAGTTATGGTGGTTAAAGGTGGCGTCGGAAGATTATGATCCCACTACGCATATCATATTGAATAGAATCATCATGCGTGGATCCATTAAAAAACATGGTAATTCACATCTTCCCTTTCATTTAGCTATAAGATAAGTAAAAACAGGAGGGTATCGTCACAAGGAGCAACCAGAAAATATGAATTCGTAGCCCGTTGGACAATACGCAGAGTTTTGAGAACCTGGAATGGAATGGGATAAAAATAAGACCCAACTGCACCAGGGACTTTTGTATTAGTAGCATGTTTCATTATTACATATCAAGTAATTGTCCTAAATTTCAAATTAAAAAAAAATTTACAATTAAAAAGCCTTTATACAACCCTTTTGTAATTGAAAAATGATGATTAGTGGAAATTAATCTTACTATCTTAACCACGTTTACATAGTACTATATTGGATTGTAGAAATAATTATGTATCAAGTCATGTTGTTGTTTACTATTTGAGTTTCCTCCAACTCTGCGGCATAAACCAAAAATGAAGAACATCCAGTTTCATTTTTTAGGTTCAAACATAGGTGGATGTCCTCCTTTGTAAAACTTGAACAGGGTGTTTTTGCTATTAAACATACAATTTTTTCTAAGTTCCTTTTATAACGGTTTTTTTGTTGTTTGTATTTTTTTTTTTTTTTTTTTGAATCTTTTTTTTTAAATATATATTATCTTAATGTTTATATATATGTTTGTCGTGTACGTGTGTTTACTTGACAGTATGTCGTTACAATGACAATAATTATACTATGTGTATTTTCACATGCATGTGTGTCTCTTATTTATATGTGTATAATTGTAAAATTTTGTGTAAACATTATAAGGAACCGTAAAAACCGAGAAACCGAAAAAACCGAACAGCCAAAAACCGTAAAAACCGAATATTTCGGTTTGGTTTCGGTTTTAGCCAAAAACCGACCCAAACCGAAGCGTGCACACCCCTAGTGAGATGGAGACAAGTGTTAGTGAAACGCTACTTTGGTCCTCATTTCATTTTCCATCTTCTCTCATTCAATCAAATTGCAAATAGTTGTAGGTTTAAATGAGATGTTTGCATGTCAAATAGTATTACAAAATTGTATTATTTCAATAACAATTGAAGCTTCATAATAAAATGATTTGAAGCATTATTTAGATAGATTTTTGATCTCTTAAACCAATTATTTTGAGCTGTGACCATACATAACATGATGACTTATTTTACTTATAATGCCACTAGAGTAAACAATAATGAATGGGCACAATAATAAACTATGTATATATAAATCAAACCATTATATTATTCACTAGAATGTGGAATTTTGACATAAGGTCTTACGCGGTTCGGCCAACAATAAGCTTCATAGCAGAAGTATTATAATAGTTACTACAATAGTAGCTAATATCAGATGTGCATCCTATAAAAATGTAACAATTTTACTTATATATTGTTAGATTGATTTGTTTGAACATATCCCCACATATATGAACATGCATACTGTAATGTAGAAATGACTTATGCTTAGTAGTTAAAAATAATGGAAAACCTAGCATACCTTACTATAATCTTGGCTATCTAAAGTTACTAAATTTGTTCTCTTTAACCCGAAAATAAAATAACTTGATACCGTTAATATAAGCTTGGTAACTAAATGTTTGAGCGAAAATTTTGTCCTATCCAACCTGAAATAAAATATAGCATTGTTTGGATCGTATTTTGTATATCTACACAGGTTGTGGCTTCAATGGATTGTGGTGCTACTAAAATAAAGCGCTCTTATGCCTACAACCCGCATGGACTAGATCCATTATGGACCTATTTTTCCCTTCAACGACAACAGGGCCCGGAGGTCTAATTAGTATAAACTCGACTTACAAGAAGGCCTTTTTTTAAATTTTATTAAAAATTTTGAGCTAAACGGCGATGTTTGTCTGGGCAGGGGATCTGTTGCTTGATTTCTATCAGAAGAATAGAAAGAATAGAAAGAGGAGACCTGAAAGCATCATGTCTTGCTCGAATCTGTTACATCTATGTTTCATAATATTATCTTATAAACTCTTGCTAATTACATTTATTTGTCTATGTGCTGTAAATGATAACATAAAACAGAAATCAAACCAAGTTATTTAAATGATAGGCAATAGTTGGAACAAAAAAAACAATAACAAACAACTATCACAATGAAATTATTTTTTCCAACAATACCTTAAAGCTCCCCGCCCAACAGGCGGGCCTTGAAACTAGTATACATATAAACTACTACACAGAGAGATGTTTCCTTTTTAGGTACGAATAAAAGTTGTTTGCATTTCATATATAGTTTTTAATAACACTTTTTAATCTGATAAACTTAAATTAGTAATTCATACATTTTCACATTTTTTATGGACCAGGTAAAATTTAGAGAAGTGGTGGAAGGTTTTGATCAAATTCCTCTTACTAATGCCATGCCCAAGAATTGCAATGGCACAATAACTAACAACGTATGTTACTCGATGTTTTCATTTGCTAATAGTATATGTTGTATGTCTGCAAATAAGATTGGCGACATTCAAAAGCTCTATATGTAGAAATAAGATTTTTGGAAGGGAGTGTTTTATAAATGGCATGTCGGTTTGAGGAGCCAGAGTTTCAAGTGGAATGATTAGTTTCAAGTGTATGATCTTACTATCTTTAACCCTTTACAAATAGTACTATTTTGGATTGTTGATATAATTATGTATCAGTCATGTTGTTGTTACTATTTAGTTCTCTGCGGCATAACAAAAATAAAGAACATGCGGTACATTTTTAGGTTCAAACTTAGGTGGAGGTCCTCCTTTGTAGAAACTTGGAACAGGGTGTGCTTTAACATACAAGTTTTTTCTAAGTTCCTTTATAGCGGTTTGAGGAGTGTTTTATAAATGGCATTTTTGGAAGGGAGTGTTTTATAAATGGCATGTCGGTTTGAGGAGCCAGAGTTTCAAGTGTATGATTATGTTTGTGGTTGAATTTATATCTCATAGCTACTAGGCTCAAGAGTCCTGAGAAATGCTGTGCTTCAACTGACATGTTTTTAGATGCTAAAAGTATCATATATAAACCAATGGCAAAAATTGAAGATGATTTATTATCAGGTTGTGTTGCTTTTTGCTAATCCTTTTAAAATACCCAGAAGTGGGATCACAAAAAAGTTAAATTTATTAGATGTCATTTAGATATTTTACCCACGCCTAATGAATGAAATGTAATGACTGACCCATTAATATTTTCTATACATGGTTATTGCGGAAAATATGTTCATAAATTTTTTACAGAGGATTAAACATTATTGTTTACAAACATAGCCACTGTGTAGGATTAACTACTCTAATAATTTAGATATGGATGTCACATTAGTCAGTAAGTGAAGCAAGTTATTTTGGTAGCATCAAGATGCTTTACAAAACACTAGGTTCTTTTTAATATTTATATTTTGAATTTTAAGTTAATTACCCTTTTGCTTAAATGCTTAAAAAGATAATGGAAATGGGTGAGAAGGTCACCCTTAAAGACATAATACTCGAATGGACACACAAGTAATGGTTGATTGTTTTTTAGCACATTGATGAGAAGTCGAACCTAACAAGTAATGGTTGATTGTTTTTAGCACATTGATGAGAAGTCAAACCTAACCGAGCAACACAAGAATGTGAAACTATAAACATAACTTTGTATATAAATACTATTCAACGGTTTTAAATTTAGGCCCCGTGAATTTCATGGGTCAATAATAAACTCAAAAAAAATCCACATTAAACTCTTATATAAACACACTTCTTTTCATAATAAACTCAAAAATATATGTATATACTATTTTACATTTTTCATATTATAGGAAATATAAAGTAAAAAAGTAACACTTAACTTATTTCATATATTTTTTAAGTATTTTCGAAACACAATATATCCCATAGTTTATAACTCCTTCCGTCTCAAATTATTGTCACTAGACAAAAAACACACATTTAAGAAAAAAAAAATCATTATTACAACTTTGTTTTTCTAACTCTTTTGCAGAAGACAGTTTTACCTTTTCTAATTTAATAAAAAAACTTCTTTTAATGTTGTAATAATAAGACCTCCATGTGAGGTAATATGGTAAAATCGAACTAAATTATCTATATTTTTTTTGGAAGTTAACAATATTTTGACAACTAAAAATAGAATAGCTGGACAATAAATTTGGGACGAAGGTATAAGTGTTAAGATATAAAAAGTAACTTTGTTATCAAATATTTTCTATTATATTAAATATAAATAGGTAAAAAAGAAACACTTAAATAGTTTTTCATATAATGTTGTGTTTTTACATTATTTTGCTTTTTTAAAGGTAAATCTTCTCGAGAACTATTATACCAACCAAATTAAATGTCTTTTAATAGGTGTTTAATAATTTCATGTATCATCATGTAACATTAATATTTTTTAATCATACATCTAGCATATCAATTATTCGATTATATAACAAATTAGATATCCCTCTAATAAAAACAACACAATTCCCAATGTGTTATTATAAAATTTATGCCTCGTGGAATATCACGGGTCAATAGAGCAACGAAGTGTGCTAATACCTAATATATTGCAGAAAATATATTTACATATATGTTGTCTAGATTATTTGGATGATAACAGTCTCCGAGGAACTTGATGTTATGAGAAAGGATAAGAGTGATGGGACCGGGAAGCATAATGGTTTATGAATTGTTAACAGTACAGAGAAACGATGCTTAGAAATATTTTAACACCAAAGAGAAACAATCATTGTTATTATCCCGTCTATTCTATAATCTGGCACGATTTCGTAGTTTTAAATTTATCTGTGAATTTGACGGGTCATAGAACTGTTTAGCAAGATGTTATATCACGGTTCAAATTCCTATCCACGGTTAGCTAAGTGTGATTTAGTTTTTTCATCCAATTTTTTTACATTCAAAAACAGGATTCATGGTCAAATTGTTTGAACAAGTATGATATCAATATCTTGCCATCATTCAAAAAGGTAACTTGAATAGCATTCAAATCTGAGCCAGAGTGATTTATTAAGCAAGGCAGACGACATCTCTTTCTCAACTTGCGATTCTATCTGCATTTAAAATTGTATCTGTATATTTCCTTACAGTTTTTTTAAATACATAAATGTTTTACTGTAATTTAATAATCCAAATATAAATATATCAACGTGTATTCCAGATAATCTAAAACCAATCGAATCGCCATATAATAACATATTAATTTTCTTAATAAATGTCCAAAACTCTTATTTCACGTTTATCATTTAACCCCCGTCATGAATTCACGGGAGGTCAATAACATAGAGGAAGATTAAAAAAAGTGATATAATTTTTTTCTTCATTAAAATTTATTAATAGTAAATATGCTTACAAAATTAACGCTTAACGTTATTTCAAATCTATATTCTTCCTTTTCATTATTATCTTTCGAAGATATATCCACATTTTAATAAGTGTAATATAAAAAGTAATTTTTGTCTTATCAAACTTTAAATTTTTATTATTATTAATGTTGCATGACTATTACCATACACTCAAAATATCATATTATCAACAGAAATAATAACAAATTCAATCGTTTTGATTAAACATATTTTGTTTACATAATAAACTCAAAATTACTATTTTAAACAAATTTCAAATTATAGTAAATTTGAGAAAGCAACACTTAACTTATGTGTTAGCCTCAAAATGTGAGCGACTTATACGAAACTACACTTAGTTATCATAGGTGCATAACAGTGGAACTATATTAAACAGTTAGATAGTTAGAAGCGTACATGCTATATATACCTCATCCTTACTTCCAAGGAGGGGTGAGATCTCATTTTCACTTGGTGAAGTTTCTTTCTTTCTAATCTACTATACCATTTTTCCATCTTTCTCTTTCTAATCTTCTAAACAATCTAATCTTAACAAACATTAAAAATCAGAACCTAAACCATAAAGTCTACATAATTACAATGAAGAGACCATTTCATGTGAGACTTATCAAACTAAAAAAACACTATGCAATGGTGGATCATTTGATCACAAACAACCTACTGTTTTTTAATCATTTACAACATAATAATAAAGTTTCAATCTAACAAATACTTTAAACACATTCATTCATAAGTTAGGGTTTATACCTATAACCCTTTAACAATCCATAACATGATATATTAAAAAAACTTACATGATTTTGGTAGATCTAAATCGATTTAGAATAAGAAACAAATAAAAGATTTTAAGAAAAAAAATTACAAGATTTTTAGATACAACTTGTGAAATGAATGATTAGTGTACGATGGTTTGAGCATGTCAAGGGTTCATGTCTCGGGTTTCACAAATGTTATGATTATGGAAGAAAAACTATGCGTGTTTGAGCGTATAAATTCTAATATTATCTAAATGTAATATTAAATCTTTCTTTTACACAACTTTGTGTATATCTATCTTTTGTATACAAGTTGTATAAAACAAATTTTGTATCAAATACAAAAAACATTATATAAAAGTATTTTGTTTTAGTATTAAAAGTTAAGGGTTAGAACAAAAAAAAACCTAAACCAAACAGAAAAAAACGGAACCAAAATAACCTACCGAAACTAAAAACGATGGTTTGGTTATTTGTTTTCAAAAATCCAAAAGTTCGGTTTCGTTTCTATTCGTACATCTAAATGTAATCTATTTACATAATATCACAAATCGATCTATTATATAAATGTTGTCAACGGTTTCTTAAAACCCCGTGAATTAAATGCCTTTTTTGTTATATTATTTTAATTTTTTTCAAAGTAATATTTTCTCAAATTAATGTACCATAAAAAATTAAATATGTTTTATAGGGTTTTGATAATTTACATGTATGTAAGTTTACATTAATATTTTCTATTCACGGGGCTAACATGTAATTTATTTACGTAATACCACAAATCGATCTCTTATAAAAACATTGTCAATGGTTTTTTAAGGCCTCATGAATTTTACGGGTCAATAAACTAGTATATGTGTAAAAGGCTCCTCTGCTAAAATTAACATGTCTTCACTTTTTTATAAAACTTTTGCACCTCAACAATTTTGAACATTTAAGCTTTGTTGGCAGATATAACTTATATAATAAATTAAGTTAAAATAATCTTTCATGATTACCTGAAATCAATTGATAA
>BQNB010122573.1:0-17350 GCA_026074375.1 Tanacetum coccineum
ATTTTGTAGTCCAAAGGAAAGGTCTCCCTAAAATAATAGGCACTCTCGGGCCTGGTTCAAAATTAACCAAAACAAAATCAGCAAGAAAAGTGAAACGATCAACTCTAACTACAACATCCCCGGCTATGCCCATTAGGTGCGTAACGGTACGGTTAGCAAGCTCGAGTGTCATTCGGGTAGGCTTCAAAGCTCCAAGCCCAAGTTGCTTGTAGATAGAATGAGACAAAAGGTTTATGCTAGCTCCGGAATCAGCTAAAGCATTAGTCTTATCAAGTTCTTGTAGAGCACACGGAATAAGAAATTTTCCTGGATCTTTGAGCTTTTCGGGAACTTTGTTCAAGATGATGGCAGAACATTCAGCATTTACGGTAATGGCAATTTCCTCAAGCTTCTCTTTGTTTCTTAATAAAGCGCTTAACCATTTGTTGAATTTCGGCATTTCGATGAGAGCATCTTTTTAAACAATTTCTAAACGAAGTTGTTTAAACAACTTCATAAACCTGCTTTGCTGAGTACTGGGTTTATCTTTCTCTCTTACTTTCATCCTCTCGGGGTATGGAAGTTTAAGTTGATATGAATTAGGCTCTTGAATAACAGTTTTCTTAGCTCTTGGTTTTAGAATTTCAATAAAAATGGAATCTTGATCCTCCGGAGGTGGGCTTTGTGTGGTACTTTCTGAACCTGGTTTTTGCACTTTGTCTATTCACGTCTCCGGGTTTCGTTCTGGTTCCTTTAGAGGAGTAGGAATAACAGGAGTAGGAACAAGAGGAGTCGAAGGTCCTTCACAAGTTTTATCGCTTCGTGTGGTGATAGCATTAACATGCTCGCGAGGGTTAATCAAGGTTTGACTTGGAAGAGAACCCGATCTCGAGGTAGAGGCGGTATTGCTATTGTGATAATTTTGCATAAAACTTAACATCATGTTTTGAAAATCATCTTGCTTCTTTTGAGAATCATTAAAGCTCTTTTGAAAATCATTTTGATTCCTTTGAAAATTATCCAATTTCATTTGCAAATTGTTCATATTAGCATCATTAGCCTTCGTGTAGGCTTCAAATTTAGAGTTTGTCACCGGAGCTTGTTGAACGGGGGCTTGATAAGTCAGAGCTTGATGGTTTAAGCCCGAGTTAGCTCCTTGGTGAACTTGATTCCCTTGGTTATTATTCCCTTGATTCCTATTGTACCCTTGGTTTTGGTTATACCCTTGATTTTGATTGAAACGGTTTTGGTTGTTTTGAATCGGAGGAAAACCAGGAGGTCGGATTTGGTTTGCAACCATCGGAGGTCTAGAATTGGTATTTCCTTGATTAAAATTGGCTGCAGCAGCTTGTGAAACGTACTCTTGAATGTTGTCTCGATAAACATTGCCATCGGTGGCTGGACAATTTCTATAAGAATGAGCACCTCCACAAGTTACACAACTCTGCTCGACCGCTTTTACGGGTGCGGGAGCTTGGGCTTTTTGTTTGTCGATAAGCATAGTCTTCATCATATTCTTAAGTTCAGAAACTTCGGTTGTAAGAGCAGCAACATCTGGTGAAATTCCGGGGGTAGATGAATTCGAACTCACTTTAGCAACGACTGCCTTGTTTCGTGAATTACGAACCTTGGATTTACTCTCGATAATTTTTAAGCATTCAATGGCATCTTATCCAAAAAGTTTCCACCTGCAGCCAGAATTCAACGAATCTTGTTCATTAGCATTCAAAGCCATTGTAAAGTATCTAGTTGATGTAATTCTTGAAATCCGTGATGTGGGCTATGCTCGAAGGAAGGTACATTTAAAATCGATCCCAAGCCCCGTAAAACAGATTCGGTTATTTAAATCTTTGTTGAAAATCTCGTGATTTTTGTTACGAGATTTGTGTGGGAGGTGGGGTTTTTGAAGGAGGAAAGAATTGATTAATGAATTTTGAAACAAGATCATCCCATGTCAAAATTGATCGAGGAGGTTCTTTCTCTAGCCAAATCCGGGCTGAACCTTCAAGAGAAAATGGAAAAAGCATAAGCTTAATTGACGTGCTCGGGATGTCCGGGAATCTCATCGTTGAGGTGATCTTATTGAAATAACGGATGTGAGCATGTGGATCCTCTTTATCATGTCCAAAAAACTGTTTGTTTTGAACAAGATTGATCAAACCATGCTTTAACTCAAAATTAGCATTGATTTTAGGAATTACGATTGCATCCTCATACCCCTCGGTGGGTGCTTGGAGTAACTGCGCCATAGTCTGGTTATCGGCCATCGGAACTAGGGGAGGATTAACAAAAGGTTCTTCTAAATTAAGTGGTTCTACAACAGCCGGTTGGGCTTGTTGTTGATGGTTATGGTTGCGGGTTTGAGAACGAGTGCGCATTCACAAAAATTAGAAAAAGAAAATTTAAACTAAATTTTTTTTATTTTATTTTTTAACAAACTATTTTAACGGCTAACGAGATAGACAACTTAAACCAAATAATCAAATTTACTTCACGGTAGCTCTTAAAAATTTTACTTTTTAAGGTGAGCCGTATTTCGTAAATGACACAAATGGTAAGTTTTTAAATCTTTAATTCGAGTTGGGAACTTACTAATGGATAATACCTCAATTGAAGGTATTATTTGTTGGTGTTCTTTTACCTAACTTTATTTATTTTATTTTTTATTATGGACATTTTTTTTTGATTTTTTGATTTTTTTTATATGATAGTTATACTAAAAGAAAAGAAAAATACTTTTTACTTTTTGTATTTTTTAATTTTTTTAATTTTTTTAATTTTTGATTTTTTTAACAAAAACAAAACTTTCAAAAACGAAATGGTCTTCAAATCACGATCAACAAACTTCAAACGAAAGAATATTAATCACAAATCCCCGGCAACGGCGCCAAAAATTGATTCGCTAGAATATATATATACGTAATTATAAAAATATATAATATGATGGAAAATTACCAAATTACCCTTGAGGACAAAGGTAAAAAAGGAAAGTCTTCAAAAAAATATATAATATAATACGTATATAAACCGGGAAGTATGATTCCCGGGTCGTTATCCCCCAACGATTTGTGAAATTGAAACCACGATTGATGTTCGGACAATGATTTGAATTGGAAACAAAGATTGAGTTGATTATCTACTTCTACAAATTAAAATAAACAAATTATAACAATTAAGCATGAAATCAAATTACGGGAAATTAAATTTTAACTAAAAACGCAAAACGGGAACCCTAAACGGCAATTAAAAAACCTAATTTTTCAAAATTAAACCTAAAATGAATTTTTCTTTTTAAATGGACTCTAATTGACTAAAAAAGTAAGTTTAAAGAAAACTAGATAAATACGGAGTGAAATGAGCTTTAATCGCGAAAAAAGAGATCTGGGAACGAATCCGTTCTTTATAAGAAATTTTGCTCAAATTAAACCTACGAATGCAAAACTAATTTTCCTAGAAAATTTCATGATTAAAGAAAAATTTTCTAAAAAAGATTTATATTTTTTTGATTATTTTTCTATTTTTTATAATTTTTTAAAGTTTTTAATGAAATTAAATGTTTAAAAATACTAAACTATCTATAAAAATTCTAGAAAAAATACGAAAAATAGCTAATACTAATTAGAACCTAGGAAAAATAAGCTTAATGTCACAGCTTATCGAATAAGCCACGAAATAAGCTAAAACATCTTATAGACTTAAACGGGGAAAAATTGTATAAAAGATTAAATGTTGCAGAGTCTAACGAAAAGACCCAGGGGCATCCGCGAAGTGGTACGTGGTGTGGTGTGTGTGTTATAAAAGGGTTGAAAGTGTTGAGGTCGGGGGTTCGAGTCTTGCTCACCCCCGATTTCCACCTTCCCCTTTTTTTATATGAAAACTTAAAAAAGCAAAGTTTTAGAACAGCTTAAAATAAGCATTTTTAATAAAAGAAATTTTTTATGAAAAACCCTAAATAAGCTAGAAAACAGCTAAAAAGCAAACAATACTACTTAACTTATTTTTTTTGAGCTTTTCTTAAACTTAATAAACTATAATACTAAATAAGCTAAAGCTTATGACTAATTAAGATACTAATAAGCTAATTCTAACCTAAAGAGCTAATTGAACAAGAATAAGCACACAGAATAAGCCATAACCTAGTAATTCAAAATAAGCACTTATGAAAAACACTTAAAACCAAACAGTCCCTAAGACACACTTTGAGCTTAAATTTAAGCAAGCAATTAAGCCTTTTAAGAAGTGAAACTTGGTAGCTTAAAGACTTTTAAAATAAACTTTTTGAAAAGACTTGGGAAAAACTATAGCTTATTAAAAAAGCTTAACTAAACAGACAGTTTACTCAGCTTATGCTGAGTTTGGTTTTGAAAAATGCTTATTTAAAAGCTAAAAACAGATGACAAATTAAGCTAAATTTTGAAAACTAAATCTTAACTAATGAAATATGACCTAAAAGCTACTTATAACCTGAAAATCAAAAGCTAAATGCTATTTTTACCCTACTGAAATTGAAGCTAGAAATTATACTTATGCATTTTTTTTATCTATCTGATGCACTTGGTAAAATGGTTAAACCTAAATGCAGGTGACCTTAAGGGTCAATCCTGCTTTGTACACACCAAATAGGATTCATCATACCGGAATGAGCATTGAGTTACACATATTGTGATTATGGTAGGGTTGAGAGAGTTACAAACACTAAATAAACAATTACCAAGCTTGAGAAAGCTTGGATCAAAAACCACTTAAAAAGAAAACCTCCCATAGTCTACAGGCTTAGAAAATAAGCTTTAATTTGCTAAGTTTTGAAATCTAAACTATGAAACCACCCTCACTACTGATTTTAACCTATATTGAAACTAGTTAAAAAACATTCATCAATTGATTTTGACTTTTGAAAGTTAAAGACGGCTAATCCAAACACTCCTTTAAAATTCATAGATGCTAATTAAGCTTATGAATATGAAATCTATTGAGCACAACCTGAATACCAGATAACAAGCAGCTAATTATACCTAATATAATCCTATTTATACTGATAATAAGCCCAATTAATAAGCTATAGAACACTAACTATTTTCTTTTGGTTTTTAATGCTTTATAAGATAACATGAAAATATGACTACTAAACTACTAAACTCAAGAGCATCTAATCAAACACATTCATTAAGCATAATAAAATATTAATAAGCACAAATAAGCAAGATAAGCAACAATTAAGCAATTAATGAACTAAGAAAATTAAGACATAAAGCTTAAATGAATACTTACTTTAACCTTAGCTAAACAAAGGTATCAAAGACTCAATTGAGTTGTCTACAAGCTCTGGCTTATTGTAAATAAGCCAGTATAAGTCCTTATGAGCTCTTCTAGGTTAAGCTCATCTTCCATAAGTCCAAAATCCAAATAGCAAGGGTATTACAGCTAATTTTAAGGTCATAATAGATTAGGTACTTATTAAAACTCAAATCCAAGCTTATAGACTTAGATGAGCTAAAATGAGCTTATTTTGAGCTTGTGAAACAATAGCATACACATTTGATAGTATTAAGAGCTTATAAGTGAAAAACAGATTATAAAAACTAAATGATGATTTTATTAAAACTTAAAACGGATTACAATGCTTTAGAAATTGAAAGTTACAAAAGTTTAAAGAGAAAAATTACATTTAAAACTAAAAATTACATAAGCTATTGAAAACTAAAGGTTTGCAGGAAAAAGAAGATGATCATGTGAGAGTGAAGGAGTCCTTTTATAGTTGACAGGAGAAGCTTCTAGGTGTCAAGTCCTTATCACGCTCCCTTGAATCCTGTCCCTCTATTTCTTCTAACGATTGGATCTCAATTGGGGTCCGTTAGATCAAATCTTAGCTCACACGGATTGCCAGCGTGGCAATCCGTAATGTGACACTCCTGTGCTTCTTTCATGAACGTTTTAGTGTAAAATCCTTATTCCTCATGTGTTTGTTGTCAGAACCGCGTGTCATTCCCTTTGGGAATTGGCCAATGTGAGTGAGAGATGATGTAATACTCTGCCAATGTGTACTTAGCCACTTGAATTACCCTTCCATGCCCTTAATTTGCACTTGCCCCTTGATTTTGATCTCGTGGTGAAAGGAAGAAGACGGTGAATAGTAGTAACAACATTTCCCGTGCCATTTCTTTTATAAAGGGTGCGTTTGATTTCGTTGACCCGGGTTATAATTTTTGGGCTTATAAGGGTTTTGGGCCCGAGATGTGTTTGGGCTCGGGCTTATTGGATTTGTTATAAGGGATTAACGAGTGTTAACTCTTATAAACAAGAGTTAACACCGTTATGGTTTAGGGATTATTTTTGTAATTTGGTTAACTTTGAGGGACTGATTTGGAATTTTTAGGTTTTGTCTTTTTGTGGTTGACCATTGTTGACCATGAGTTGACTTTTGTTGACCTTTGATAGCATTCTCCTGGCTCTTGTATTCTCTTTCCTTTCCCGTGTCCGTGATTGTCCGGTTTTGACCGTTTTCTTGAGATTTTTGCATTATCCGTACCTACACAATCACAAAGACAAAACAAGAAATATTCAAGCATTTAAAGCACAATTTTATCTTTTTAGGGCCATTTTTGATATAAAATGGATATGTGTTTTCACACATATCAAAAATCTATTCATTGGGACCTACAAGTGGTATCAGAGCTTGTAGAGAAACTCTGAATAAGAAGAACTCAACCAGATCTTGAACTCTACCTACAATACAAGATATCTGGTGAAGAACCTGCACCACAAATGGCACCATTAGAATATCCTCATGTAGTGTCTTCTGTAAAACTACCAATTCTCAAGAAAGGTGAATACACCCTTTGGAGCATGAGGATGGAGAAGTACCTCACAAACACTGATTATGCATTGTGGCAAGTAATTATGAATGGTGATGAACCTGTGCAAACAACAAAAGATGAAAATGGTGTTGAAACTGAAGTACCTCCAAAGACTGCTCAAGCACTATTACAAATACAAAGAGAAAGAAAAGCTAAAAGTATTTTGCTTTTGGCTATTCCTGATGAATATCAACTGAGGTTCCATGGTATAAAGGATGCAAATCTTTGTGGGCTACTATCAAGAGTAGGTTTGATGGTAATGTTGAATCTAAGAAGATTCAGAAGAATGTCTTGAAGCAACAATTTGAAAACTTTTCTGTATCTGACACAGAAGGCCTAGATAAAGCATATGATAGGTTTCAAAAACTTATCAGCCTACTGGAAGTTCATAGTGCAGCTGTCTCTAATGAAGATGCAAATCAGAAATTCTTAAGAGCTCTAGCTTCATCATGGAATAATGTTGCTTTAATTATGAGGAACAAAACTGGTATAGATGATTTAGATATAGATGATCTGTACAATAACCTTAAAGTGTTTGAAGCTGACATCAAAAGTTCATCTGGGTCATCTTCAAACTCTTAGAATGTGGCCTTTCTCTCTACAGAAGACCCTAATAGTATTAATGAAGTTAATACTGCTAATGGTGTTTCTACTGCATCATGCCATAATTATCAAGGACAAGCCTCTTCATCATCATATACTGATGATCTAATGTTCTCATTCTTTGCTAATCAGTCAAATAGTCCACAACTGGATGATGAAGACTTGGAGTAGATTGATCATGATGATTTGGAAGAAATGGATCTTAAATGGCAAGTGGCCATACTTTCTATGAGAGTAAAGAGATTCTATAAGAAGACTAGAAGAAAGTTAAGTTTTAATGGCAAAGAACCTGTAGGTTTTGACAAAACCAAGGTTAAATGCTTTAACTGTCATATAAGAGGCCATTTTGCTAGGGAATGTAGAGCATCAAGAAATCAAGGGAATAGGAATGGAGATGCAGGGTATAGGATCAGGGACATCACCAAAAGGACTATACTAGTAGAGACCTCTGATGCATTGGTTGTTCAGGACAATGCTTTGATTATGCAAGATGGATTAGGATATGATTGGAGTTATATAGCTTAAGATGAACCAACTGAATTTGCTCTTATGGCCAACACTTCAGGAACTAACACAGAGGTACAATCTTATTCTAAAAACTATGTTAAAACATATGAAAAACTTCAAAAACAGTTTGATAAACAAAGACAAACTCTTAGTAAGGCTAATATAGAAATTGTAGCTTATAAGTTAGGCCTAGAATCTGTAGAGGCACAGTTAGTTGTTCATCAGAAAAATGAAGCTGACTATGAAGAAAAGATTGCAATATTAGAGTTTGAAGTAAAAGATAAAGGTAATGCTGTCACTAGACTTACAAATCAGTTAGAACAAACTTTAAAAGAAAAAGAAGATTTGAAAGCTAAACTAGAACAGTTTGAAACATCTTCTAAAAACTTAAATAAACTGATTAATAGTCAATTAAGTACTAAATATAAAACTAGACTGCGTTATGGAGTTCAATTAAATGAAAGTGATAGTGAAGTAATAAATAGTGTTTTTGATAGTCGTTAAAGTGATGGTGATGACAATCAAACAAATGATAGGTTCAAAAAGGGTAATGAATATCATGTAGTTCCCCCTCCTTTTACTAGGAACTACATACCTCCACTACCTGACCTATCTTTTGTAGGATTGGATGATTCTATTTATATGCCTACAGCAAATAAGACTAGTGCTAGTGTGTCTTAAGTTGAAACAAGTAACACTCCACCTAGTAATACTAGTGTAGAAATACCTAGAGTTGAATTTGTTAAGCCTAGTAGAGTTATCATTGAAGATTGGGTCAGTGATGATGATGAGGATATTTTTCAATCTAATGATGTCCAAATAACAGTTAAACCTAGTTTAAAAAGATTGAGTTTACTAAAGCTAGGAATGAATCTGTTAAATCTTATAAACAAGCTATAAAACCTAGGATGGTCACTCAATCTCCTAAGGTAGATAGAAAAGATTGGAATGGGAAGATGACTTAAAAACTAGGGTTAGGTTTTGGGTTTACTAAGAAAGCTTGTTTTGTTTATGGCAATTATAGCCATCTAATAAAAGACTGTGATTTTCATGAAAATAGAATGTCTAAAAAAATATGTCTTGAATGATAAGGGAAAGGGTACTAGTCATAGGGAAGTTAGACCAATTTGGAACAACACTCAAAGAATAAATCATCAAAATAAATTTGTTCCAACTGCAGTCTTAACTAGGTCTGGAAGAATACCAGTTAGTACTGCCAGTGTGTTAATATTGCTACCCCTAAAAATAGAGTGAATGTTTCAAAATCAAAAATAAATACTTTTCCTAAGTCACATTCACCTATTAGAAGGCCTTTTTATAAATCAATAGTACTCAATAACAGGGTTTCAAAGGGAAAAGTTAATACTGTTATAATAAATGGTGTTAATACTGCTGGGCAAACAGGAGTTAGTACTATTAAGGGGAATGGGGCACTGCTGTTAAGGCCTCAGCAGGTTGTGTTTGGAGACCTAAAATGACTGATTTAAACAATGGCTCCAAAGACAATAGTGGATCATGGATCTCAAAAAGAGTAAATTATATTGATCCACAAGGCAGACTCAAGTCGATAGTGGCTTGGGTCCCCAAGAGAAACTGACTCTCTTATTTTTGTGCAGGGGAATCCACAACAAGCTTTAAAGTATAAAGGAATGTTTGATAGTGGATGCTCCAGGCATATGACAGGGAACAAAGCCTTACTTACTGACTATCATGATATTTATGGAGGTTTTGTTGCCATTGGTGGAACTACTAGAGGTGGTAAAATATCAGGTATTGGTAAGATAAGAACAAATAAAATAGACTTTGAAGATGTGTTTTTTGTAAAGGAACTGAAGTTTAATCTTTTCTCTGTCTCACAAATGTGTGACAAGAAAAATAATGTTCTTTTCACTAAAATTGAATGTCTTGTTTTGTCTACTGACTTTAAGCTAATTGATGAAAGTCAAGTACTGCTTAGAGTCCTCAGGCAAAACAATATGTACAGCTTTGATTTAAAGAATGTTGTTCCTTCAAGAGATTTAACATATTTATTTGCAAAAGCCATAATTGATGAGTCTAAACTATGACATAGAAGGTTGGGTCATGTGAATTTTAAAACAATGAATAAACTTGTGAAGGGAAACCTTGTAAGAGGTCTCGCCTCAAAGACTTTTGAAAATGACCATACTTGGAAGTGTAGAGGATGATTTCAACAACATGGAACCTTCCACTATTACCAGTCCTATTCCCACAACTAGAGTACACTCTACTTATCCTAAAGATTAGATTATTAGGGATCCAAAGTCAGCAATACAAACAAGGGGCATGACAAAGAAGAATTCTCGAGAGCATGCTATGATTAGCTACATCTAAAAGCAGAGAAGGATATTGTTAGCCTCAAAATATTGAGTCGAACAATGGAAGTTCGTTCATAATTATATTAGGTCTCGGTCACTAAATTAATATACGTTGTAATAGGCTAGACGGGTAAACGGGCTCTTATTTGTAATCTAATCGGTCACGTGTATCGGGCGAAAGCCCAAGTAAAACCGAGCCCGACCCGTAGAATTACTAAAGGCATGCAAGCCTATATATACACCTCACCAAGGAAGGTGAGGTGGTTGGTTCATTTGTATCATTTCAAGTTAATCATCCAATTCCATTTTTCTCTCTAACTTTCTCTCTCTAGATTCTCTCTCTACATTCTTCCTAATCTTCTTGTTAATCTTATTGAAGTGAAGTGATAAGGGGTTACCGACACTCTCTCTCTCTCTCTCTCTCTCTCTCTCTCTCTCTCTCGCTCTCTCTCTCCCTCTCGCACTCTCTCTCCCTCTCGCACTCTCTCTCTCTCTCTTACTCTCTTTCTCTCTCTCTCTCTCTCTCTATCTCTCTCTCTCTCTCTCTCTCTCTCTCTCTCTCTCTCTCTATCTCTCTCTCCCTCTCTCTCTCCCTCTCGCTCTCTCTCTCCCTCTCGCTCTCTCTCTCTCTCTCTCTCTCTCTCTCTCTCCTATTCGATGCTCAATTAGAAGAAAAGTTTCGTCATTGGCTTTTTGACAAAGTATCTTGTTTGCGTTTTGACAAAATTCTTGGTTCGTTTTGATATCGAAGACATTGCGTTTTGAAGAAAAGAGACTGCGTTTTGACAAAGCGTTTTTGACACGGCGTTTGAGGCATGAGCTTTTGAGTCACTGCGTTTTGAGTCAGTGCGTTTTGACCAATCTTTTTGACTCCACAGGTTCGATTGAAGATTATCATTGCATTTAGACTAAAACGTTACTCTGGACCCAATTTTTTATCCATTGGCGTTTTGTGTCCCAGAAGAGTTGCGTTATGAGTAGACAATAGCTTTTGAAGTAGACACATTGCGTTTTGATCAATTGTTGCGTTTTGATCAAGTGTTGCGTTTTGACCAAGAACTCTTGCGTTTTGACTAAAGTCATTGCATTTTGTCCATTGAAATCACATGTTTTGAAACCCTAATTTCTGAAGAAAAAAAATTCGACTAAATACAAGGAGTTTGACTAAAACGTAACAACTGCCCAAATTTTTTATCCATTGCGTTTTGTGTCCAAGAAGTGTTGCGTTTTGAGTAGACGTTGCGTTTTGAGTAGACACGTTGCGTTTTGATCAATTGTTGCGTTTTGATCAAGGTCGATTCGCGCATCAGGTGGTATTTGACCGAATTTGGGAATATATATTAATCACCGTTTAATCAAAACATCACATCAAGACAAACAAACTTCATAGACTAAATACAAGGACTTTGGACTTTAATTTGGACTGCAAGGACACATAATCAACAAACTTTAACAACAACAATTAACTTTTCACGGTTTTCTCTCGATTTTGTAAAATCCCGCGAAAGAACTCAATTTCTCGGTTTAAATCCTTGACTTGTAAAATCCCGTGGAAATTAATTACTTTCAATTAAAATGTGATCTAAAAGACTCAAAGTGCTATCCGGAAAAGGTTTTATGGTTACGATCTCATACCCTACAACATCTTATTTCACTTAAGATCCTTCAATCATTTTTCACTTCATAATTCTTTAATCATTCATCATGACAACTCCAAGTGTAACTTCCATAACCGACAGTCAAATGCATAACAACATAATGGCAGCAGGTTCAAGGGATCGGACCACCAATGCTTGCAACAGGACGATATGCACAATGGCGATCACGGTTCTTACGATACATTGATACAAGACCAAATGGTGATGCCTTGCGGAAGTGCATTCTTAAAGGTCCCTACACTCCAACGTTTGTCACAACACCAGCTGTTCCTGCTACAGAGGATTCTCCAGCAGTTTTTTTTTTTTTTTTTTTTTTTTTTTTTTTATTACCTGAACCAAACAACACTCGAGACTGTTACGAATATGACACCTGAGAACAAGCTCATTAAGGAATCAAAAAAGAAGCGATTCATTTGATTATTGACTGGTTTGGAGACGAAATATACTCAACTGTTGATTCATGTACAACAGCTCAAAAATGTGGGAAGCCACGAAAGGCTACAACAAGGTAATCACAGGAAATTCAGATGTCAAGACCAACTTATTTTGGGAGTTTGGTTAATTCACCTCTCACGATGGAGAAATAATTGAGGTCTTACTACACCACGATTCTACAAAAATGAGTGAAAGAAATGAATCAGAAACAATTGACATTGCAACGATGCAGTCAATGTTCAATTTCTTCAGCAACCATCACAGAATGGTCCAGATTTGTCCACAATTGTGATGCAAACAACACAAGTTGGATGAAGTTTTCATACCATAAGCGTATTGACATTCTTAAACCATACCAAAAGAATGGCCAAGATGCTAACCCATTAGCACTTGTTGCTACTCTCAAACACTTCAAGACCCTATTCTCAATCATCAAAGGTCACACAATCATATGCACCAACATCAAAAAGCTTCACTTCCAATCAGATCACATGCAACACAATAACAAAGGAAAGAGAATAGCCAAACCAATCACACCACCATCTGAGTCCAGCATCTGAAGAAGACGAGTAGATCTGAACAAGCTCAGAAGGATAAAGACATGCAGAAAAATTTGGCTCTCATTGCAAAGTACTTCAAGAAACTCTACAAACCTACCAACAACAACCTCAGAACTTCCTCAAACACCAGAAACAAGAATGTGGATACTACTCCAAGGTACGGATGACATCAGATTGACATTTTGGGAATCAGAGTGGCAATTGAATGTTGTATGGGCTTAGGGAAAACTGTAGGTGGTCCAGTAGTGCAACAGTCTGGGATACAGTGTTTTAACTGCAAAGAATTTGGTCATTATGCTAAGGAATACAGAAAGCCAAAACGGGTTAAAGAACTCCATGAATCGATCAAGAAAAGATGTTGATGTGTAAACAAGCTGAGAAGGTGTTTCAGACGTTCAAGCAGAAGCAATCTGACTGGCTACAGACACGGAGAAGAGATTGATGAACAAGAGTTGGAAGCACATTACAGTTACATGGCAAAGATTCAGGAGGTTCCTAATGCAGACTCAGGCATAGACGCTGAGCCATTGGAACAGGTACAATACGATACTGATGAATAATGTTTTTTTCCAATGACATACAACATTTTGACCAATCTGAATCCATCAGTAACACATGTGCAGTGGAAACGGGTGATAGTAATGTCACTTCTGACTCACCGGATATGTGTGATAATGATATTCAGGATGACCAAAACGATGTAGAAATGTGATGTGAGTGTGTTGCACATGCTAATTTAATTGCTAATTAAAAAACTTGATGTCGATGAGAATAAAAAGATTCAAAAGCATAAAAGAAAGCAAATGCAACATTGACTCAATAATTAACTGAGTGCAAATATATTCTTGCGGAAACTAGTAGAACTCTAGGAGAATCTAATAGTATTCGGGATAGTTTGCATAGTTTGTCACTTCAAATACAACAGACTGATGTTTGAGAGGTACAAGGCCCTTTAATGAGTCGTAAGTTGACTATGAAAAACATGTACATAATTATAATGAAGGCTCTAGGACGATTAGCTCCAAAAGAAATTTGACATCAAAGAAGGATAAAAGGAAAGCCATGTGAAATTTCAATTGTCAAAGAGAAACAAGATGAGTTAGTTCAAACAGAGCTTTATTAACCAAGTAACTTACGAAGGTCTTTTTATGAGAAAACAAAGTTAAATAACGAGATTTGAAGCTCAAGGAAGAATAAAATATGACAAAATGAATTAAATGAAAACCAATAAAGTTTTTGACGAAATTGTTTACAAACGGAGTCAATTCAATCAAACCATTCAAATGATAGCACGCCAAATGCCCTACATTTAATGTGGAAGACCTACCTTTCCAATCCAAGGTACCTTAAAAAAGGCTCAAATGAGATGCCTTGTTTGTATGCGATCCTCACATGACCATCAACCTGTCCTGCAAACAGTGTTCTTTGCTTTGGATCGAACTAGCATTTTTTCGAGGATCGAACTAGCATTTTCCTTCGAGCATCGAACGAGTGAAATCCAGTAAATAAGAAAGAACAAATGTTTCAAACCCCCAACCCAGCATTATGAAATTCAGTTCGCACAGGCAAATGAAATAAGAAAGAAAATGTGGAGAAAATCATTTGTGAAAACAAAACCAAATATTTTAAAAAACATCGATTTCTTATCAGTGTCAAAATCAATAAGCAAAAGTAGACAATCATATAATGTCATGACAAATAACATTAATCATCTGAAAGAAATTGTCAATCAAGCTTGGGTAAAACATTTAAACGACCGTCTTCATCTTCGTAACCCAACTGCTCAAGATATGGAAATCCCAGTTAAGACATGTTTGATGCCCCTTCCCCTTAAGACTCAGAATGATAGTTTCGCATTTGTACATGAACTTAAGCAAGAAATGCATGCAAATTTAAAGTACGTTGAATCTCTTGAAGATGAACTTGAATCTGATAAGGCAGAATTTTCCAACATGCATGATATGCTTTTGCAAGAATGTGTGTCTAAAGATGTTATGTGTTCTTATTTGCAATCTTCATCTGATTTAGATGAGATCACTGAATTACAATGCTTATATCTTCATAAAGTCAGGGAAAGTGACTGTATTTTACAAAAGCTTTCTGAACAAATTGAATTTGTAAGTAAAGAGATTTACAGTGAGCTTTTACGAAGTTTTGCTAAATTAGAAAAACACTCGATTTCTCTAGAACTAGCTTTACAACAATGTCAAGAAAAAATGAAAAATGACACAGTTTGCAAAGAAAAAGCGTCAAACGTATTTATAAAAGAACGTGAACAATATTTTGAAATGCAAGATTTGAAAGCTCAATTGCAAGACAAGAACATTGCCATATGTGAGTTAAAAAACTCATTGAGAAATGTAAAGGAAAATCTATGGAAACTAAGTTTGATAAACCATCTGTTGTTCGACAACCAAATGCTCAAAGGATTCCAAAACCATCAGTTTTAGGAAAACCGGCTCCTTTTTCAGACTCTCTTGAGAGAAAAAATTTTGCAAAGAAAAAGTCGGTTTCAAAAACTAATGAGTCAGAGGGTTTATCAAAACCAGTCACTCCACAGAATTTGCCTCAAACAGCAACGCAAGCTGTAAGTAACACAAATGTGATTAAACCAGGCATGTATCGAATTGAAAGTAGTACAACACAAACTAGAGCACCACAGTTGACTCAGACTTCTAGGAATACTAATCCTCGCGTGTCTACATCTACAGGAGTAGCTCACAAAACTAATGTTAGCAGACCACAGCCTAGGAGCAATCAAATGAAAGATAAGGTCGTGCCAAACACTAGTCATGTGAAGTTTAAGAAGACTGAAGTAGAAGAACACCCTAGGATATCTAGTATTTCTAATCAAACAAAGTCTGTAACTGCGTATAATGATAGTTTAAATTCCAGAACTTCGAGCGTTAATGCTGTTTGTGCGACTTGTGGAAAATGTGTGTTCAATTCGAATCATGATGCTTGTGTTTCTAAGTTTTTGAATGACGTGAATGCTAGAACTAAGAAGCCTAAAGTAGTGCCTATTAGTACTAGGAAACCCAAAAGTCAAGCGAACAAATCTGTTGCAACATACCGTAAGAAAACAGTTGCATCAGAATCCACTATCCCAAATTCCAAGAGTTACTATAGGATGATGTATGAAAAATCTAGTAAGGCATGGAAATGGTGGATAACACAACAATGCCCATCAGGATATAAATGGGTTCCTAAGACAAAAATGAAATGGGTGCCTAAAGTTAGGAATGAAAGTGTACAAAAGAGAGTTAGTTTTGCCATAGATAATGCATCTAGGATAACTAATGTCTTGAAACTTACAAATACAGTAGGATCCAATTTGTCATGTATTCCATCGTCCTCTAATTCTCTTGCAGATTGTACAACTCATCCTATTCATTGTTGACTCTGGATGCACAAAGCACATGACGGGCAATCTAACGTTGCTGTGCAATTTTGTTGAAAAATATCTGGGTACCGTTCATTTTGGCAATGATCAATTTGCTCTAATTCTTGGTTATGGAGATTTGGTTCAAGGAAAGATCACGATCAACAGGTTTTACTACGTCGAAGGTCTCAATCACAATCTTTTCTTGGTTGGTCAATTTTGTGATGCGGATTTGGAGGTTGCTTTTCGAAACTCTACGTGTTTTGTTAGAGATCTTCAAGGAAACGATTTACTCACCGGTAATCGTGGATCTGATCTCTATACAATTTCTCTTCAAGAAACAACTTCATCAACTCCAATCTGTCTCATGGCTAAAGCATCACCAACTCAAGCATGGTTATGGCATCGAAGACTTTCTCATCTTAACTTCGACTACATCAACTTGCTTTCAAAGAAGGATGTCTTGATTGGTTTACCAAAGTTGAAGTACGTAAAGGATCAACTATGTTCCTCTTGTGAAGTGAGTAAAGCAAAAAGAAGTTCATTCAAGACAAAGACTGTTCCAAGTTCAAAAGGACGGTTAAATTTGCTTCATATGGACTTATGTGGTCCAATGCGGGTTGCTAGCATAAACGGGAAGAAATATATTCTGGTAATTGTAGACGACTACTCCAGATACACGTGGACTCTATTTCTACGTTTCAAGGATGAAACACCAGAAGTTTTAAAAGATTTTCTCACGATGATCCAAAGAAATCTTCAAGCCCCAGTAATTTCTGTTCGAACTGACAGAGGCACAGAGTTCTTAAACAAGACACTCCATGCATTCTTCAAAGAAGAAGGAATTGAGCATCAAACTTCTACTCCTCGAACACCTGAACAGAACGGCGTTGTCGAAAGACGAAACCGTACTCTAGTTGAGGCTGCTCGAACGATGCTTTCAGCTTCTAAACTTCCTTTGTTCTTTTGGGCCGAAGCAATTGCAACCGCATGCTATACTCAAAACAGATCTATCATCATCCCGACACATGAGAAA
>BQNB010122574.1:0-15755 GCA_026074375.1 Tanacetum coccineum
ATGATGAGTAGAAATAAAAATAGTTTGACTCGTTTATCCGTTGCTTACAGAACATGTTAAATTGGTAGGATCTTACGATCGCGATCCGATCTTACGATCTCGATCTTGCAAAGACAAAAACGATCCCAGGTGGGATCGCGATTTTGACAGCCTTGCATGAGACAACTCATCGGATTAAAAGACCTACGTCACAGCATTTGTGATTAGGGGGGATAATGTTGGGCCGAAACCCAAGTATATGGGCTAATCCCAAACCCGCTGACAATGGCAGTTACAAATAACAGTTACGTAACTGTTTTACAGTTATTTACTAAGGGGCACGACTTTTCACTCGCACTCTTTCATTTCGTATAAATAAACAACGATTGTAAACATTCAAAGATGATGACAGATTTATATTTATAAAACTTTATTTTGATTACGAGTTAGAGAATTACGATCCAATAAAAGACACTTGTATCTTCTAGCAATTAGGCTTTTTTACAAAATAAAAAAATTTCATGTAAACAATTTTGCAACAACCATTTACAAGGTTTCAGGGTTCTAAAAACATGTATCGTTATTTTCCAACTCACAATTTTCAACATGTATGAAAAATGACTACGTAAACAAATAGAATGATTGATTTGATTACTCACTAGGTATACAACCTATTATTTGTGTAACTCTCCGCCGTAAATAAAACATAAACATGAAAGTTTGTTTGTTTTATGAAAAGATTATCCTGATAAAAAATATTTTAAAATTAAACGTAAAAATGAGAACAAGGAAATATACAGAAGCATAGAACTACATAAAGCTCTAGGCAATACTCGATGAAAAATGTAACAGAAATAAATAAGATATACATGTGTGTATTTTTTTAGTTCGACCAATATAACGCTAGGAAGACTTTAAATGACACTAAAACATTCGGAATGCTAATTTATAAAAGGTGGGGCGGCATCTCAGATGCATGGTAGAGAGATAGCTTCTTTTTTATCTTAAAAGTCTTTCCAGAGCTTTTCATCGTTAAAGCAAAGACTTGAGCAATGACTCTTTTGATTAAAGTATCATTTTAACCTCTTCTGATAAGCTTTTTAGCATTGAAGTGGATTCCATTACAACATTATTAATGGTGATTTAAGGTAGTAAATGTGTTCTTTCTTTAAGATAATGAAAGATGTCACTTTACCCCAAATAAAATGGACCAAATCATCTACTACTCCAGTCTTTATAAAAATTATTGTACAACAATCTGATGATTTAATTTATATATTAATCTATAACATACATTTGACATTTTTATATGTGTTGTATTATCTATTGCAGCACTGTACCATCGATCTCATGTTGGTACACATAGTGCGATCCGGCAAAGTGAAAGTTGGTATGCTAATTTCAATATAGAAGATCTCAATCCATAAGTAACTTCAGTATACGAAGTAATATGTCGTGTCGAGATTGAACAACAATAATGCTTATTTCATATAGACATTGTTCGTTTCGTTTATTTTTTATCCATGATGTTCACGGGTTTATAAGAGTTAAAGAGACTTATTGGTGTTTATTTGAGAATGGTTATCATAAAAAGATGATGACAAATTTGGGGATTGACTAATTATTTGTACCGACATAAAAGATATTTTTGCTATGGAATTGTCTGTTTTTTTAAAGGATCGTACCGCAACCATTGCTTTATTAGAGTAAACGGTATGGTGGCGATGTCCTCTCGTCGTTCTGACGTGGCGTCTCGTCACTCTTCGCCACCACACCGCTTCCACTCGCCACTCTTCGCCGTTCGATTATTCGCCGTTGAAGCGAGCCACAAAATGACAAAAAAAACTTTTTGAATATAATCGTTGTTAACCCTTTTTCTTTTCTTTTCTTTTTCTTTGATTTATAAATTGGGTTGTGTGTGTTTGTGTGAGTGTGTGTGTGTTTCTGAGGAAGAAGAAGCAATTTTTTTATTTTTTTTATTTTATGTGTGGCTCTAGCGAGGATAAGAAGCAGTGGTCTTGGGATAACTTTTCATATATAACATTGATTATTGTTTCATATTGTTTCATAACTTTTTGTATATAACATTAAATCTGACAACATATACACGCAACTTATATTTTTTTAATATTGTTTGATAATTTTTTAATATGGTGTACTTATTTGAATGAAATAAAATTTATTTTGTTTTGAAAAATGAAAAAAAATCAAAAAGAAAATAAAATTGTGGGTGATGGGGCCAAAATGAGAAGGTTTGGGTATGTTATGAGTGAATGTGTATTTTTAAGTGAGAGTGAGAATATGACGTGGCACCTGGTGGGGCCAAAATGAGAAGATATGGTATATCACCATACCTATTGCTCTTAGGATAGTAGTTCATAAAATATTTCAAATTAGTACGTGTTGGGTAACGAGTCAAAATGAGTTTTTTTATTTACGAATAAACACTTCTTTTAAAAATTTCCGTTGTATGTGTTTTATTGATATATGTCATTACAAAACTATGTTGTTACAATAAGTGGTTAGGTTGGTTTTATGAATAGACTAGCAAGGTACCCACGCAAAGCATCGGGTTCGAAGATGAATGTGAATGTTGTTTAAGGAATATTGTTCGGAGGCGATTTTTTTATGTGAGTTTTGCTTTTTGAAATTCATACTTAAGAAGTTCACATGCAAATAATTTTTGTCAAGTTTATAATATGTTAGGTTTTAATGAATGAAAGAGTAGTCAAGCTACGAGTGACGAAGTAACGAGCCACATATTAAACAAATTAGGTGAAAATGATAATTTTTCTGATTGGGTTAATGAGGGCTAGAATGGGTTGGTATGGTTGAATAATAGGTCAGAAGGGTTCAAGATAGGACGGTTGGTGCACGTTTGGTTCTCAAGGATATAAGTATTGGTATAATTAGGTCTTGAAGAACACTCTATTATATTTGTAATTTTAACCATAGGCTGAATTGGAACATCTAGAGGGATTTGAATTTGTCTTATAACTTAATGTAGTACATAGTGCTTATGTTGTTGTGACAATAAAATAAAATAGCCTTTTTGAGCATTTAGAAAACTATGATTATTTAAGATTGCACATGTAGATGCTATTGGTAAAACTAATTATGTGAAATACTTAGTTTATCAGACGCATCTCAACTATACCCGTTCTGTAACAAATGGTTATTTTCTTCTTATTATATAATACTATCACATTATTATCACCATCAAAAGGCAATGTCGAACACCCCTAAGATATACACTTTATATGCCTTGTGACTATTGGCATTAGAGCAAGTTTGATGAAATTGAGCTAAATAAAAAATGGAAGTCACCAAGTTAATGTCTAATTCATCTTTGTAAGTGTTGTGCTTTGCTTATTTCTAGCAGCTTAACTCAACTATATATGGTGCAGGCTCGGTTCGTTATACACTCGATAACATAAACTTCGTAGGAAACGAGCATAATATGGTTTCAAGTCACCCTATCAAGAGGGCACACGAGCATGGACCAATGTCAGCATAACAAAAGAGTGACATGTCGTCAAGCAACTTTTGTCCACCATGAATACAAATCCTTTGTCAATTAGCCTGAAACTATCTTATGAAGAAGATCAAGTGAAATCATTTGTCACTTCCATTAGTGAAAACATGAAAGTTCGTCAGCTCGTTAATCATTCTCTTTTTAATAGAATTAAACTTGAAATGGGTCGTCAAAAGCGAATCATCACTATGTTAAAATTCGGGTAAATTTGATTGTTTCATTCGTTCGTGTTAGAGGTATCAGTTTGACCCATCACTAATCATTGTGTTGTATTTATTTTAGAAAGAATATTCAAAATTTTATATTAACTAAAAGGGAACGTGTTAAATAGGTCAACAATATTAAATAAAACGGGTTGAAAATCAGCCCAAGTCTCTGTTTAATACCTACATTGTTTTTAAAGATTATTACTGTATAATGATTAAACAATGACATGTACAAACTTGACAAGTTTTTACCCTCGCTCATTTGACCCATTACCCATCTTGCGATTAGTTCATGAGGTTGGTTGAATGTCTCGACCTTTATATGGTCTAATCATATTGGGAATTCCTTTGTTTTCAGGAAGAAAACATCATCGGGGGTATTAGAGACTTGAACTAGAAGCATACCACGTCTTTACTAAACACATTGGAAAAAAAGTAACAAAGTCATTATCGTTAAAACTGAAGTAATAACGAAAAATCATCAAGGGTTTTGAGTGGTTATGCAAATTATGCGTATAGATTGAATCTTGGTTGTTAAAAATGAAGTAAGATATGTGTTTATGTCATTGTAGGTCCCAGCTTAGATAGATCAAATTCCTTAAGCTTGTTTAAGGTTTAGTTATATTAGATAAATCTAACACAACTATAGTAGAAACTTTGTTTGAATGTATTAAAGATTATACGGAATCTAATCTTTAATATTAAAAAGATTTATCAATGAAACAGTAAAACATAATGAACAAACAAGCTCCAATATTATTAATGATAATAATACGAATACTCTTACAGTATTAGGGTTACAAAGACCTTGAAGCTAAACATAGATTGATAAACGATTTTGGTGTATCAATCTCTATGCCCTAGGACCTCCTTTTATACACCAAGTATCCCTAGTTGGCTTACAATACTTTTCTAAGTATATCAAATCTTTTAAACAAATAAGTTATACGTATCTTTTACACAAATAACTCATATATATCACATAAGCAGTACTAACTAACTCAGCAGTACTAACTTCTTCACCAGCAACATTAACTCTTCAGCAGTAGTAACTTTATACCAGCAGTAGTAACTTTTATACTAGCAGTAGTAACTACTTAGCAGCTTTTCTTCTAAGTCTCTGAGCAGTACTAATATGCAATAGCAGTAGTAACTTTACTCTAGCAGCACTAACTTTGTACTGGCAATAGTAAACACTTAGCATATATTCTTTGAAGTTCTTGAGCAGTACTAACTTTAACTGAGTAGCATTAACACAATCATGAGCAGCAGTAATCCAAACAGCATTAAGAAGACTTTTAATCCCAACTGTCATTCACCTTTATCAGCTTATAATCACAAATTTTGTGAACTTTAAAGTTGTTAGCTTTCCATTCACCTTTGTCATATTACAAATTCCACAATACATAATACAATAACCATCAAATTCAACATTGTCCATCTTTTCCAAACCTTTAAAGCAACTAACCTACATCAATCTGACATCATATTATGGATAACACACTTACAAAAAAATCATATTTGCATTCTCAATTAGAAACAATGGTATTAGTCTTGCCCTAATATACAAAATTTTAACAATTTCATTATAATATTTGATTTTTTCTCACTCGATCTTACCAAGTTTTTTTTTACTTCTTTTACTTTCATAGCAATCATGACCAAAACTAATCGACACTGTGAGACACAAGTCGGGTTATGGTTCCAAGCTCCTGTCAATTGGCATGGAAGGGAAAATCTTTAGGAGAAGTGACAGAACCAGGTAGGGCGAGAAGTTGTTGCATGCTTCTCGATGCAACATATATACAACAATTGGCGCAATCACGGGCATCCTCTTAATTTTAACAGAAAAAGTTGCATTTGCGGTGAGAAATCCGCCAAGACGTATTCTACAACATTGGATCAATTGTTGATGCTGTAAAATGATCAAAAAAGAGGGCGTTGTTACATATAAAGAAACTTAGGAATTCGTTGCTAGGGAATAGCAAATTGCATATAATTTATTTTTGGGTTTTTTATGTTTCGAGTGGTGTAGAAAGATGTTTTGAGTATAAATTACTTGAATGAGATTCATGTATTTACTACCTTATTTCTGTATATATTTTTTGGTGGCTTAGTGGCTTAATGAGGGTTAATTCCAATGGCAGACAAATACATCTCTTGCTATAGAGTCTAAATACGTGAAGAAATGGGAATTTGGTAGCATAGCTCAAGTAGAAATTACATGGAAGAGATACTCAACACATTAGATTACGTTCATTGTGCAAAAATAGCAAGAACAAACCCGAGGTTAGTTCAAGCGAGATCAGTTGGTTAAGTATATAACAAGCTTCTTGATCTTTAACCTTAATGACTGAACTTTATCTATTTCTTTATTGCAGATCAATCAGAAAATGATGAAATCTGCAATGATGAAGGACATGTGTTCTTAAATTAAGCGACTTAAGCAAGGTTGATAAAAAACTTTAATTATGATCTTATCCCTCATTATTAACAATCTTTGTAAATGTTGTTTGACCAAAGGTGTATATGAAATAAGCTATTTAACAAATTACATAGAAGAAAAAAGGTTTACTAAGATAAGAGTACATAGAAGAAAAAAGTGTTCGCATATGCTTTTTGTTGTGACTTTTCTATGTGCGACGTAGTTCAATGTCATTTGAACTTATGTGGATGCATATGTATCTGAATAAATTGCTAAGCATTAATATATCTTCAATAAAGATAATTTGATTTATTAAATATGCGTTGATGTTGTGTTAACGCTATGATTTTGCTGCAATCATTGCTGAGAGGTAGATTTTTGTGGAACCTAAAGATTTGTACAAAATAAAAAGTCTACTTCTATTGCAACAAGTGAGTTGGGGTTACTAAGGCAAACACACGGTTTCTGATTTGAGGTGTGTTCTAGTATCTATTACACATCTGGTTGAAATGCATAGAATAGTCTTCATTGGCTTGCCAGTCAAGCTTGTCTTTAATGGTGTATGAGGAAGTAAACTTTTTTTGTCGTTACACTTTTTCTTTAAAGTGGCATATTCATTTAATTGGTATGTTATGACCCTTACGCTCTATTTGTATACTTTAAGATGCATGTGCTGGAAAGAATGGTCGAATTAACTTTTATACTGGCTTTTCTTTATCTTTTTGTTTTGCTCATACTCTATTAATAGTCATTTAATCAGTGTGGATTTATCTTTTTGTGTTGCTCATACTCGATTAATAGTCATTTAATCAGTGTGGACCAGTGGTCTGTAATTTGTATATTCGTTTCCTACTCAACGGGGTTCTCTTTTATCTTAGTAAACCTGGGGAAGTCAAAGTGGGATCACTTTTGTGGACAAGTCTTGATGCGGGTTATAAGCATGCCGATGTGAAGAGACATGTACTGATACCGAGTTATATTTTGTGGTATTGGGCGTCAAAATCAATGGGTCAGAGTGTATCAAATAACCTCAAGATCAAATTGTCCTGATTACCTAATTTACATTAGTTTAGCATGAGACCGTTAATGTCAAGTAACATATGCCTAACATAAATATTTATATACCATAAAAAATTAAATATCTTTTATAACGTTTCAATAGTTTATATGTACTGTAAGTTAACATTAATATTTTCTATTCACAGGGCTAACATGTAATTTATTTACGTAATACCACAAATCGATCTCTTATAAAAATTTTGTCACCATTTTTTAAGGCCCAGTGAATTTCACGGGTCAATAAACTAGTCTTATTATATAAGAGAATTTAATAAAGTGATAAAACAACACAGTAATTTGCAGTTGGAACAATGGCAGTGCACAGTCACGTAGCAAAACTGAGCATTTTATTGACCAATAAAATTGAAATTAAAACTCAATTTGGTCAAATTCATTAATTTTCATATAATTTATAAAATGTGCTAAAAATATATTTTTAAAAATCTTGTTATGCATTTTATCATTTCTAGAGTTTGTGGTAACTTAGTTGTTAATTTATATATGAGTCTTATCATCGTGATAATCATTTGGACTTTCTTCATCAACTACTTTTTGAGTCTGAAAAGGCACAACTCTAGTGGAACGACCTGTACTTACCTAGACTTTACTACACTCGAAATGGTATACTTTCCTGTGTGTTTTAGTCGATTAACCGGCATTTCTATTCTTATAAATTTAAAGCTTTTGAACGTAATTTTCGTAATGCCGTTAATCGTTTAGTTCGTTTAACGTGAAGATTCGTTGGAAATTTAACTACACTTTGTTGTGCATGCATGCTTAGAAATAAATCGTAGATAGATATAGCTACTAGTTTCCTAAAAATACTTGGAGATCAATTTTGGGTTATTCCCCTATACCCCCCCTAGCGCTTGAGACTATATATCTCTTGGATGCCGAAAAGTTGAACAATATTCCTAGACAACTTGCGTGGTTTATGGAAATAGGACTCCAGTATAGCAAAATTATGATTGAGGATCTATTTGCTGTAGTGTTGCCGCCCTTTGCTCTCTTGTCTGTTTTCATTACACCTCAAACACAAACACTTCTAACTACTTTGTTGTGTGAAGTTAAATCATTTGTGTATGTAATATCATGTCTTTGTATATACTAGTTTTGTTCAATTCGAACTAATACACATACTTGCATTTTGTGTTTTTCTGATATTCTCCTTTTGTTCCCTCGAAAAACAACGAATAACAACACACACACGCAAAACCTAACATAAATCCACATTAATTCTTCATCTCTCGGGACTAATTTATCAGTTGGAAGATCCTTATTGTTCGATAGTTGATTGTTATTCGCATCCCGGGCGTATTTTCATAAAACAACGTTTGGGTTGTTGCCCAATATACTCCCAAAAACATCCCATCTCCCACACACCACCAAACCAATAACAAACCCCAAAACTCCCCTCCCCCCCCCCCCCCTTTAAATAAACCACCCTCCCCATCAAAAACCCCCACCCCAACAATCCACACTAAACCCCCCCACCCCCCTTGGTTATGATGATTTATTGATTCACAAGCTTCGTCGCAGTTTCTCTTTGTAAGTCATGTTTACTTTTTACATAAATCAAGTTGTACTTTTGCATTCGTTTGATCATCCCCGAAAACAAGGTGGACAAACGATTCGTTGTTGAAAAATCATTATCTAGTTTTATATAAAATATAGATATCAATGTCTCGAGAAGTTTAATTAGAGAGATTGAGAGACGTAGAGATAGGGAGACTCGAAACAAATGATAAAAAGTAGTTGTACTTTTTGCATTTAAAGTCTTATTGTGGCTATGTTGTTCTATGTATTGCTAATTACTACGGCTATATCTGAGATGTAGATTAAGATTTAATCGTATGATGAGAGAAAGTGTAAATAAATGTTGGCGAAGAGATTAAAGTTAGATGTTGGGATTTGTTGTAAGCGTAAGTTGAATGTCGATAGAGGTTGTGGTTTAGTAACGGATTTGTTGTGATTATTTGAGGTGTTGTCGCAATAGTTGCGGATATTCTTTCGAGTCAATAAAAGTTGTACTTTTGAAAAAACGGATAGGTATCACGTGAGACGAGGTTGAATAAAAATGGAAATTCGATATTTTTAGAAAGGTCATGTCCGAAATTTATCGTAAACTTTATAAAAGCGTCGAAAATTTACTTTTATTATCAAACTTTGTTAAATTTTATAGAAAACGTAAGTGTCGTGTTTATAGGTCCATATTTAGTTATTGAGTCAAATTGGATGTGCGGGCACTAAACGACGGACATACTAAAGGACGAAGTAACACTAATAGACTATATGCACTAAAGACGAAATACACTAAAAGACGAAATACATAAGACAAAAATAATACTAAACAGATTAAATACTTAAATGACAATAATGTACTTAAAGACAAAATATACTTAAAAGCAAAATGGGCTAAAAGACCATATAAGGAAAAATTAGTTTTTAGATGTGATGACATAAAACACTAGCCCATATTAACTCTGCTTAATTTCCCATTAATTAAAATTCTTTGTAATGATGCCTTGTTCCATAGGTAACAAGAAAGATGCTATGGCATGTGCACCCATGTTATCGCCCAATAATTTATGTATGATTCTCATGGAATGTTTTTACAGGTTTAATGAATATATTAAATGGGTCATTTGTGAGTTGCACACTCATTTATATTATTTTTGTCAACCTACCTTTTAAGCATTTTTAATGAAAATTAGCTATCAATGACTTATTTTCCATGTCATATTTCCATTGGCAAACATGTTGTAATGGAATCCACTTCAATGCTAAAAAGCTTATCAGAAGAGGTTAAAATGATACTTTAATTAAAAGAGTCATTGCTCAAGTCTTTGCTTCAACGGTGAAAAGCTCTGGAAAGACTTTTTAGATAAAAAAAATAAGCTATCTCTCTACCATGCATCTGAGATGCCGCCCCACCTTTTATAATTTATCATTCCGAATATTTTAGTGTAATTTAAAGTCTTCCTAGCGTTATATTGGTCTAACTTCCGTTACATTTTTCATCGAGTATTTCCTAAAGCTTTATGTCATTTGTAGTTCTATGCTTCTGTATATTTTCTTGTTCTCATTTTTACGTTTAATTTTCAAATATTTTTTATCAGGATAATCTTTTCATAAAACAAACTTTCATGTTTTTTTTACAGCGGAGAGTTACACAATAAATAGGTTGTACACCTAGTGAGTAATCAAATCAATCATTCTATTTGTTTACGTAGTCATTTTTCATACATTTTGAAAATTTTGAGTTGGAAAATAACGAAACATGTTTTTAGAATCCTGAAACCTTGTAAATGGTTGTTGCAAAATTGTTTACTTGAAAAAATTTTATTTTGTAAAAAAGCCTAATTGCTAGAAGATATAAGTGTCTTTTTCCATAGGATTGTTAGAATAATAGGAGATTGGTTATAATATATTGCTTATTGATGGTGCAGATGAGGAAAAGGATTATGAGCTACTTCAATTGCTGCGTGAAAGCGTGATGGATGGATGTTGTTTGTAGTCAAGTGTCTTACCAAGTTTATGTTGTTTTGTTCATTCTTCTCATCTTTTTAATTCCCTAACTTCCTCGGTGAAACAAATTCAATTTTATGAATTATGTGTGGGGATAATGTATCTATTTAGGGAAATGATTTACACACTCAAACTTTTTGGTTAGGACACACCAAGCTATGCATTAACCGGTTGTATTGTATTTAACTTAATTGGATGTACATTCAAGTGTGCAAATCAAAAAACCTATGTGTGCAAATTATCTCCCGGACCATCTATTTATCAGACCGTATGATTTATGAATAACTTCCTTTGTTATATTGTCCCGGAATCTCATACTAGGTGATGATGATTGAAAAGTTTTTTCAGAGAGATCGATTCTGCTGCATATGTTTTTAGTTTTTATGCGAGATTGGGAAGTCAATATCTCACACCAAAGAGTGCTAGATGAATGACATTATGAGTGAATATCTATATAGTTGCTGGCTCTTTGTTCTGCTTGCTCTTGGTTGTCTTTGTCATATAACTTGCATAGTGGCATATACTCATTGCCAATTTAGAAGCTTAATTTGGAAATTGTAACAAGCAAAAAGAGTTTAACTTGATAATATCGGGCGACTTCTTTTTAGGCCATACAAGGACACAAGTATCAGTTACATGAATATTTTCAATAATAAAAGGTTCCAGTGTTCTATTATTTTAAATTCTTATCGTAAGGATATTATATTTACTTTTTGCATTAATATATGTTCATTTGTTTCTCTCCCAGGTGGCGACAAAATAGAAATCAACATATATAATAGTTAAATGCAAGTATACTTTTACGAATGCATGTGCTAGTATAATCTGCTCTATTATTTCCTTCCGAATATAGTGTTTCAAACTCATCTTTTTGGGTTTTAGATCGGTTAACAATAGTTGTTTGATTAGGTAAAGCAACGACTAACATAGTATCATATTTGTTTGACGTGTTGTGTGAGCAACCGTAGATGTGATTGTTTTAATCACTTATTCGTTTTCAAGATCAATTGCTGAGAGGTACGCTTTCTATTTACTTTTCATGTACGTGTTAACCATATGCTATTACTAGATCCAATCCGCTGCGTACTCATAGCTAATTGGTTACCTAGAATGTTAAATCCTAACAGTGGCATCACGAGTTAACTCGTTTTAGCTTTATGGGTTACACATTTTGTTTTAATTATACGCCTAGTTTACATGCCTATTCTTAAAACATATGCTATGATCTGCTGCATTTTATTTATGTTTTACTAGTAAAATATGACAATGATATGCGAATCCTTGCCATAAGATAAATAAAATATGTAGATCTTGATCTTGAAAAACTATTAAAAGTTAATATAGGTTAAAAAGGAAAATTAAATTGTTAATTTAGCTTGTATGCCTCCTTTTTAATTTTTGTCTATTCCGGCTATAAGACCCACTCAATCACGATTATGTGGTGCATGGGGCGATCTAGGTACAAAGCTAAAAACCTAGTGAGGGTCTTATGGTTCTTCAATTGGGGAAGACTCGCTTGAGAACTCGGATTCTACATGTTTACTTGTATGTTTAATGTTATCTTTGGTATTATGTATCTTTATGTGCATAGTTGTTTACTTGTCTACTAGTTTACACGCCTAATCAATATGCAATATGGACTAATACTTATAGAGAAAGGTAATGTTAAATATGTCTATTAATTTCACACTCCTAAAGCATGCTCATTGTGACCAGCTATTTGTTTCGTGGAAAACTATTTTTGTGAAAAATTAATAAGACATTAAACTATGAAACTTGTTTTTCTTGAATTAAAAACTGGACGCTATGGACTCATGGGAAGTACGGCTCATCCACTAGAACAAACTATAAGAGAAAGTTTAAGGCGGGTCGTTTTAACGTAATTCCCTAAAGTAATCAGGTTTTTAATACGCTTCGCGCTGACCTGATTCTCCGCTTCTTTGTGCGTTCGATTGGAGTTACCGTGAACCATGGAATGTCACTACAATGTCATTATTAAAGGTTTTTAAAATCAGTGATACAAAGTTGTTTTGCATGCCTCTTTGTACACGCTTTTAACACATTTATGTGCATACCCCTTTGAAAATTTTAAGTCTATGCCAGCCAACCAGGTCAACAGTTGAATGGTTTTGACCGCTTTGGTCCGACCTTATGGCTCCTACCAACCCATGGCGAATTTCGTGCTCTGGTCAGACCTCTAACGATTTTTGCAAGTTTTTGCTTGGTCGACTTAATTCGAGTAGGCTTGGTCAGACCTTGGACCCGAGGCATAAGATGATACTAAACATGCTCTCAAACATTATTACATGCTGACTAATGTTTTTGACCAGTATCATAAATCTAAGAGTTGCATAACAAATGCAATTAACGCTCGTCGCTTACCTCTTGCCCCACTTGTTTACGCCCTGGTCAGACCTTTGGTAATAAGTGGGAGGTCAAGTTGGATCTTAGTCTTAATTAGTAAATTAATTGGGTAGTTAATTCTATTAAGAATTTAATTATCAAAAATATTAAATTGAATTTTCTATGTCTATTTAATTGTGTTTTGCAACATAACTCGTAAGCAAAAGTTTGTTTTTCTTCATAAGACAAACATAGTCTCTTTTCCTAGTAAGAAAATGTGAGACTTACTCCTATCTTTTCTCCTTAGTTGACAAACTAAGATAGGATTTTAATTGAAAATTTTCAATTACAATTAAACTCATTTACTGTCTTTCATTACCCTTCTTTTCGGCTTTGAAATAATTAAAAGATAAAATATTTTGAGTAACTAGAGAACATTTTGTCTATAGCTACCAAAATATATGACATCTTGCACTTGTCACGATGTATGAGTTTAAACCGCACGAGTAAAGAAAATTGCTAGCAGGTCTTCTAGGTAAATGTTTTTGGACTCGAATCATTCCTTATAATGCTAAACACCCTTGTGGCTAGGCAGACCGATTAAGGAGGAATTGCATGCTAAAATGTTCAAGTTAATGAAAGCATGAATGACAAGTCCCTCATCTACATAAGTAGAACTTCATATATTCTCTACTCTGGTGATGTAACACTTACAATGTTGACAAATCCAGTGGGAGCTATGCATTTTCTTACTGAAATGACATTCTTGTAATGGTGTCAAATTCAGTGGGAGCTACAAGATTTATTTCCTTGTTAGTTACCCATATTATTTCTAGCTTGCTTTTTGAATATAATTAATTACTGTTCCAAATATGAACAAAACACCATGTTTAAGTAAGATTGCATTATATTTTGTATGTAACAAGAATCCATAGATGAGGTTGCTTTCCGAACTGGTATCTATAGAATGATACACAATTCCTTATTTAAAATTATGGTTTTGGAAATATGCTGTGAAATATCTATGGTCATATCATATTGTATTATTCAATGTAGAGAGCTCTGTCGTAGTGTTGGTTTACCTGTAGATAATGTTGTTCCCGTACACAAGTGGGAGAACAACTTAAATGTGTGCAAGGAACAACATATACAATTTGATTTGTTGGTTTCTCTTGTCCGTAAGTAAGGAAGCTAATCAATCTACTAGGACTTAAACATGAAGGATGTTTATTGCCCTATTACATGAAAAGTCAAAGATATAATATAAAACTACTTCATCTAATTGACTACATGATTTAGTCAATATAATCATGGTTCAAGATAATAATCATGATTTTGAAGTATTAAATTAACTTGAAATTACTATTGAACTTAAGAGTTTGCGTTCATGATTACTTTAGTTAGTATAATTATGTTACTTGCTAAAACATAATTATAAAGTTCTTGAATTTAATCAATGACTCATAACATAAAGTAAGTAGTTGAATTGTTATGTCTTGTTGTTAACACATTAACATGACGTTTATGAATTATGTGTGGGGATAATGTATCTATTTAGGAAAATGATTTACACACTCAAACTTTTTGGTTAGGACACACCAAGCTATGCATTAACCGGTTGTATTGTATTTAACTTAATTGGATGTACATTGAAGTGTGCGAATCAAAAAACCTATGTGTGCAAATTATCTCCCGGCCCATCTATTTATCAGACCGTGTGATTTATGAATAACTTCCTTTGTTATATTGTCCTGGAATCTCATACTAGGTGATGATGATTGAAAAGTTTTTTTAGAGAAATCAGTTTTGCTGCATATGTTTTTAGTTTTTATGCGAGATTGAAGTCAATATCTCACACCAAAGAGTGCTAGATGAATGACATTATGAGTGAATATCTATATAGTTGCTGTCTCTTTGTTCTGCTTGCTTTTGGTTGTCTTTGTCATATAACTTGCATAGTCGCATACACTCATTGCCAATTTAGAATCTTAACAACAAATCAAAATAATTATCAAGCATATGAGGAGGATATTTCCACGGTAAAGTTTGGGAACAAATTTGAATTCCACGTTTGGAAATTGTAACAAGCAACAAGGGTTTGACTTGATAATATCGGGCGACTTGTTTTTTAGGAGTTAGCAGGCAGTTAGCATTAGCATAGCAGTTTAATTTATAAAAGTATTTGGTAGAATAATAATTTTAATGTATAAAATGACGTAATGCTAAATGCTAAACACTAAATGCTAATTCAAAAGAGCATTGAGAGATTAGCGTTTTTATAATTTTATAAATGCTAACTATTTCTTCCAAACGAGCTTTGTAATAATAATGCTAAATGCTAATTGCTCAAAAATGCTCTAAAAAACTGTCTGTCAAACACACCGTGAATCAATAATAGCCAGGTATTTATTGTGACAACTGAAGGTGGTAATCTCTTGAATCGGTAAAAACAACTGTAAACAAATTAAATTTGTTGCACCCTTTTTTGCAACTTTGTGCACAATACATCAACCACATTTCATGTTTGTTTTCTAGAAGAGGCTAAGACCAGTAGTTGGATGTATCGGAGAGCGTCACCAAGGAGGTCTGATAGCTTATGCGAAGTCAACAAAGAAACATTGAGAGAACGTGCTATGAGAACTCTGCTATAGTGGGTAATAATAGGCTAGAGTGTATCTTA
>BQNB010122575.1:3102-20260 GCA_026074375.1 Tanacetum coccineum
GAGTTATTAAGCTTTGGTTTGCATTTTGACCATCTTAGATCAAAACAGTCAAATAGTGGTAGTGGTTTAAGTCCTTGTTTATAGATTATTTTAAGGTTTAAATTCTAGTTGGATTTAGTTAAAAACAATTTTTCTTAGCTTATTGAAGTTAATTCTCCATCTGTGTTTGCTCTCTGAATCATCATTCTTCTTTTAGAACCTAGAGAGTTAGTAGTCATTTAGCACAAAAATTCCAAAACAAGAAGTTTAACTGTCTTATGCATCTTAATCTTTTTAGCTAATTTCTTAAACTTATCAGCTTAATTCCAGCTTATTTGAGTCCTTTGGGTATTTGTGTTTTACTGTTTTTTAGTTTTCAACTTATTCTTAGTGCTTAGTAGTCCTCTAGTTTAGCTTAAAATCTTGTCTAAGTCCTTTTAATCTGTTTTCTTTTTCAAAAAGCCAAAAAGATATAATAACGTAGTCTGTCTTTCAATTTCTTTTTATAGATTATCTCTTGAGCTTAGGTTCTTAATGTCAACTTATTTAAGTCAATAGCTTATAGGTCTTAATCTGTCTTTGTTTTTTTTAGCCTTTGTTAAGTGCTTATTAGTCTTTTATTCTGGCTTAAAAAAGTGTGTGCCTAGAGTCCTTTTTACTCTTTTAGAGTTAGATGTCCTTAGGCTTAGATGCTTTTTAGCTTATTGCATTTGCTTTTTTTAAAATCATAAGTTCTTATTAAGTCTAGCCTAGGATCTGTTTTAGCTTATTTTGTTTTCCCTTTTGCTTATTTAGTCTAAAAAGCCCAAACAGTTTGGCTTAATTTTCTAAGTATTTAAATAGCCAAACTGTCACCTTAATTAAGCTTATTTCTAGCTTATTTGTAGTTTTTAGAAAAAGTTCTTTCATTAAAGTTTCTTATTTTTATTAGTAGTTAGCTTTTTCAAAAAGAAAAATAAAAAAAATGTTTAAAAAAAAAAGAAAGGTCACAGGGGTCGAACCTGTGTCCTATCCTTTATAACACCTACACCTCAACACACACTATCCACACCAACTGCCCTTGGGACTTTTTCAATTATACATTCACACAATTAATCTTTTAAACCCATTCTTCTTAAATAAGCTTTCAGTCCTTTTGGGCTTATTTCCAGCTTATTGAGATAAGCTGGTTGTTCCCTTTTATTTTTTTAAGTCATAAATTGTTCAAAGTAATTTCCCTAAATTTTTCAAAATTTTCCGAATTAGTTTAACATTTTTTATAATATTTTTAGATTAAAATAGTTTTTAATTCATAAAAAAATAAATAAAAGTCAAAAAAATATAATTCTTTTTTCTAAAATTATTTTTAATCATTTAGGATTTATAAAAAAATAAAAAATAGTTTTAAGTCTCGTTTTTAGATTCCCGTTAACGTTTTTAGTTTAAATTTTTAATTGCTTTCGTTTGTAGCTTTCCTTTATTTGTTTTTGCCTGTTAATTGTAGTATTAGAATCCAAAATCAAAATCCTTGAAATGATTCAAAGCACGCGATCACGAACTTAACCGATTTTTAATTCACGCTTCACCGGGATACGACTCGGGAAGGTTTTGAATTTTACTTTGGATAAAAGTAATCTTCTTAAATCCTTACGGAATACTTATTATTATACTATTATTGATATTATCCTTATATACGTATTTGGAGACCAATCAATGTTAAAACAACATTCCTAAACGGACCACTAAAAGAGGAAGTTTTTTTTCGCCAACTAGATGGTTTCGTAGATCCAGAGTTTCCTGACCACGTTTATCATCTTAAGAAAGCTCTGTATGGTCTCAAAAAAGCCCCGTGAGCCTGGTATGACAATCTTTCTTCGTTACTAACCGAACATCATTTCACAAAAGGTATTGTTGATCCAACATTGTTCACAAGGAGACACGGGGATGGCATTTTGTTAGTTCAAATCTATGTTGATGATATAATTTTTAGGTCAACTAAACCAGTTTTTGCAAAAAGATTTGAAAAGCTTATGAAATATAATTTCGAAATGTCAATGATCGGTGAAATGAAGTTTTTTCTTGGACTTCAGGTTCATCAATCTCCCCGGGGTATCTTTATATGTCAATCACTATATACCATGGATATTCTTAAAAAACATGGGATGGAAAAATGTGATACCCCATGTATCTAACTTTACAGGGTACCCTAGTAGACCAAACTAAGTATCATAGTATGATTGGGGGACTCATGTATCTAACTATTAGTCGACCAAACATTGCCTATGCAACGTTTGTATGTGCGCGTTATCAGGCACGCCCGACTAAAAAACACCTCAAAGAGGTCAAAAGGATCTTTTCATATATTAGACAAACCATTAACATGGGTCTATGGTACTCGAAGGATTCTGGATTTGAGCTAATTGCCTATGTAGATGCAGACCATGCAGGGTGTAATGATGATTGCAAAAGCACATCCAGAGGTATTCAATTTCTAGGAGATAAGTTAGTCAGTTGGTCGTCCAAAAAGCAAGATTGTTCATCTATGTCATCTGCGGAAGCTGAGTATGTATCCTTGTCTGCATGTTGTGCTCAAGTCATCTGGATGAGAACACGACTGTTGGACTATGGATTTCGTTTCAACAAGATTCTGATATACTGTGATTCAAAAAGTGCAATTGCCATATCTTGCAATCCGGTACAACATTCAAGAACAAAGCACATTAACATCTGTTATCATTTTATCAAAGAGGATGTTGAGAAAGGTACAATTAAATTATACTTTGTCGGGACAGAATACCAGCTTGCTGATCTATTTACAAAAGCCCTTCCAAAAGAAAGGTTTGAGTTTTTAGTTCACAAAATTGGTATGCGATGTATGACTCCACTTTAGTTGGAATGTCTCGCAAAGTTGTCTTCTTGAAACTAAGATCATACATCAAAAACATTTGTAAATAGATTTCAAAAACAAAATACAAAATTGAAAAATTAAAAAATTCAAAAAGATTTTCTTAAAAAAAATTTAAAAATATATATTTTTTAATTTAAGGATTCAAACACATATCTTCTCCATTCAAATCAGTCTCATGATACTTCATTTCTTAAAAAGTGGTTTTTTAAATGCAAATTCTTGTATCATGAACTGAAGGGGAGTAAATCATTCTAAAATGATCTTTAACTGTAAAAATATGTGTTTTGTATTCAAAATCCATTCAAAAACAAAAGATTTCTTCAATTAATCATTAAGTTTTGAAATTTTCAAGTGTGTAAAATTGTAAGAATTAACAATATCTTGAATGAGTTCTTTAATTAGACATTTATTCGAGGGGGAGTTATGAAATTCTTGATTTCTTCAAAATCTTCTCAAACAAGAATGTTCAAAACTGCAAAATTAACTAACACTCGATAAGTTCTTTAATTAGATATCTTATTGAGGGAGAGTTATAACATTTTTCCAGAAAAATCATCATCAAAAAAATAAGACTGTGTGCTCAAAGGCAAAAATAACTTCATTTTGAACAAATTTTTATAAAAAGAAGATTTTAAAAGTGGATAATTGTTCGAGGGGGAGTTATGAAAATTCTTCAGTAAAAACATAAACTTAACTGGAAAAATTAAATCAAAAGGGTTATTTTTGAAAAAAATGGTCTAACTCCAAGGGGGAGTTATGAAAAGTTTGAAAAAAGGAATACGAAAGTCAAGTTTTTAAAGATAAAGGTAGAAAATGACAAAATGACTTTTGTATGGGTGGTATTTGTGTACGAAAGGATCTCAAGGGACTGAAAATGACAAAGTTTAAAAGTAGATTTCATAGGGTCTAAAAAGCTTACGTAAGAGAATTCAAGGGACTAAAACTGTCAAAGTTTAAAAGTAACTTTCGTAGGATTTAAAAGGCTTATGCAAGAAACTTGAGGGACTAAAACTGACAAAGTGTCAAAGTCATTTTTGGAGATATAAATAGATGGTTACGTATGAAACCTAATTACTTTCGTAATTTTAAGGTTTCATATATTCTCTGCCATTTTGAGCTTTCGTATCAAAGAACTTGTGATCCAAATTGTTAGCCTTAAAATATGGTGACATATTCGGAATTACATTAGTTTATTTATAGCGTTTAACATAGGGACTAATAATGACTAGTTACGATAGTTATGTGGCACTAGGACTATAAATACCCCCTCCATACTTCCATGGAGGGGTGAAACTCACTTTTGTAAAAGTGTAAGTGTGTGTGTTTTCTCTCTAGAACACACACATCTTCCCATCTTTCTTCCTTATTCTCTAATAAAATGGCTACACATTTATTTCACTTTACCCAACCTCCAGATCAGTTTTAATCCTTGATATTATATGTCATTCATAATCTACAATTGGCATCAGAGCTGCAGGGATGTGTCGTATCATTTGTTTGTTGTTACTGTTCATGCTGTTGTTCATGTACTATTCATCCACTATACATGTCACTGTTCATGTTACTGTTCAAATCTGCCAACTAGTGTGCTTAGAAGACAAGTTAATAGCTTAAAGCAGATCTGGGTTTTTGTTTACTTGTTCTTGGTTGCGTTTTGAGGAAAAACACAGATTTGGTTTTCAAGAAAAAAAAGTATAAAAGTACAAAATTTACAGGTTGCGTTTTGGTTCAAAACAGTTGCATTTTGTCTAAACAACAAAGGATTGCGTTTTGTCTCGGACTGCGTTTTAGTATTGCGATTTATCCCAAGCTGAAGACCTTTACGTTGCACATCTAAACGCTATGCTGCCAAAATTTTGTAAATGTTGCTTTTTGTGACGGGTTGCGTTTTGCCCCCCAAGACCTTGTTGCGTTTTGCTTGGTTGTGTTTTGCTAAACCACAACCAAAACCGAGTCAACTCGGTATTTACCGAGTTGACCCGGTCAAACTCAACTGAGTTCAAGTCAAGGTCGAAAGAAAAAAAAGATGTAAATCAAACAGAGACTTGCAACATAAAACTAAACCCACCACATCTTAACAACATCAACAGCATCGACGGTAACAACATCCATCATTACAACACCCTTCACATCAACAACCTCAATATCATACCAACAAATCCACTATCCTAAACAACTTCGTTACATCACAATTACAAACCCAACAATCCAACTAATCCTAACTCATCGTCACAAATCCCATCCTTCATCAATCAACTACATCTTCCTCTCAAACAACATGACTCGAACCAAAACAACAAATACAAAGATCTCAGTTTCACTTTCGTGTATTACAATTAAATCAAAGACCTTCAAAAGATCAAGAACACGAAAGTAACAATCATCATCGATCCATGTAAAGGTATAACCCTTTCTCTCAAATTTTGAAACTGAAGATAGATCAATAACAAGTATGTTATTATCTATCCTCTTTTCGTTGGAACACAAATCATACATCCAAACAAAACCAACCAGAGACCCTTATGGATCTTGAAGATTCGATAGTTGCAACGATACAAGGTTTGTGATGATTCAAGGATAGTTGACATATGGTGATGTTCATTATCCTTGATGATGCATGTACTTAGAAGAAGATAGAAGGAGGGATTAGTGTTATCTGATGCACTCGATGTAAGAGGAGGAAGAGGGATAGATTGAAAGGTGACTACGTGTGTTATGTGCTAAATGGGAATTAGGGTTAGATTTACTAACTCTTATATCTGATTGATTAGGGTTTCCCTAACTATAAGGGATGTGCCAGGCCTCATTAAAATAGAGTGGGTCGAGTATTATATGGTGATAGTTTGGGCTTTGTGTTATAATTAAACTATGTTGGGCTTGGTATAAAATTATTATATAAGCCGAGTTATATCAAAATGATGGGCCGGTGTGGTTGTTGAGATAGGCTAGTCTAATCCTTTGAATGATAGTGGGCCAGGACTAACTACATAGATCATATACTAGGCCGAGTATTGAGTTGGGCTGGTATATCATTAAATTTGTTAGGCCGTACTGCTGGTGTTAGTTGATAATTAGTACGAGTATGATGGATTGAGCCGAGAATACAAATACGCTTTCACGACAAGTTGACTAGACAATGTTGATTCGTTAATGACATTCAAAAATACCATTTGTCTTAGTTCAACGACAATTGAACAACAACAACAACAACAAACATGATACATAACGCTAAAACGATTCTGAAAAGATTCAATAAATGACAAACGGCTAGAGATTCGGACTACGATGACAAGTGATCACGAAGTTGATTTGGTATCCCTTATTTGAGATTGAAGTTAGATTTCACGAAGGCGTCTACTTATTTCATCATGGAGACTTCCTTCTATTTTTCTACCCCTTTTCTTTAAACCCAATCTATCGATTGATGACTTGCTTAAACGTACAACGGTTATGATTAAGACTTGAATTATCTAGTTACCAGCAGTCAGGGGTGGTTGGTTGCAGACCTGGTTAACTATCACTTAAAGGAGTTACGTTGTAGTACTCAGTGTCACACGCAGAAGACGATGTGGATAATTTCAAGAGGTGTTGTACTTCTTATACTTTTCCGGTGGGGGTATAGAGTACTTATAGATTTAATCTTGCACCGTTTTCAATCAACAACAATGCAAGCTTAAGTAACAAATTTGGGGGATTTTACTTCATTTTCAAGTTTGGTATATCGGGTTTACTTCACCAAGTGGTCACAACAATAGCCGACAGAATACGAGGTTGGTAAGTTAGCCAGAGAGTTTAAAGGTTGAGATGTAATCAACAATTCTCACGGGATATTATTGTCCCATTCCAAGACAATGGTACTTCACAGTCTAAGCAAAATTCTCAAAGTTCTTCAACGACATTCATATACAAGACCTTGATTATACCAAGTTTTCTTGATTCTTGCTTCATCTCCTCTACGGTTTCTGAAGACAAGAGGGTAATGCTTTGTTTGGATTTCAAGATTTGTGCTTAAGACAAGAACTTCTCGAGTATATGTGCGTACACAACAATGATGCTTCCGAGAGTTCGCAACCATCATGGGGGAAAATGTGTACATCCGGGACTTAGTTGACTTTGATGTTACCATGTCAACTTCCAGGGGGAAGTAGTGTATACTACTTTACTTAGTATGGTTTATGAAGTATTCTGCATACGTGAGAAGAATTGTTGCTGATTTCTCGCATGCACCCCCGAACGAATATTCACCAAGCCCTAATGACAAGAAGCAGGAGTATTTGGTGTGGTTTGACTTCTACAAATTTCCGTTGTGCACGTCAATGACAAGTAGAAGATTGTTTAAGCTACTTCAAAGTTTCAGAATCTACTTAAGATAGGGATGTTGGTTTGGGGGGAAGTTGATTCAAAAACTTCGCCAAAAAGAAGTCTATGAAGAAAGCTTTTTAAGATGTTGCATGAATTGGGGGGAAGTTAATCTAACTCATGCATACTACAATGGTTCCAGAACAAGTAAAGACAATGAGGATCCAAGCTGGAATACAAGTTTCAAGACCAGGAGAACTTAAAAGACAACTTCAGCTTTGGAAGCGCTTTGGAAGACTTTATTCAATTGTATTTGTACTTGTTAGGAACATTGTAAGTAATTTCGTATGTGTACACATATTGGGGGAAGATTGTTAGCCTTAAAACATGGTGACATATCCGGAATTACATTAGTTTATTTATAGAGTGTCACATAGGGACTAATAATGACTAGTTACGATAGTTATTTGGCACGAGGACTATAAATACCCCCTCTATACTTCCATGGAGGGGCGAAGCTCACTTTTGTAAAAGTGTAAGTGTGTGTGTTTTCTCTCTAGAACACACACATCTTCCCATCTTTCTTCCTTATTCTCTAATAAAATGGCTACACATTTATTTCACTTTACCCAACCTCCAGATCAGTTTTAATCCTTGATATTATATGTCTTTATAATCTACACAAATCGTTTAATCGATCCCTTGTGCTAGAAAACATAAGATTCGAGTCCTATTTATGAATTTTTTGTTATTAATTGCGTGATTTAATTGAATAAATAGGTTTCGGTGAGATCTAGGGTTTTGTAAATTTGAAAAACGTATAAAAATGAAATTGATTGAGACAAAATGATTGTGTAAAATTAGTAATTGGATTGGAATTGATTGATCATTTGAAAGATCATTTTATGGACTGAAATCATTGGTTTCGTAACTAAGAAATGTTTGGTAATGATGAGAAAATGACTATAGGATTTTAAATAAGCTTAAAACCTTGAAAAATGATACGTAAAGCTGTTCAAATAAGTTGAATCATTCAATTTGTAAAATCAGATTCACAAAAGTCATGATTCTCTGGTTTCGGTTTCGTAAATAGTAATGAGCCAATGGGTTTCGTAAAATGAAATTTTTGGACCAGAATGATTTTCGTAAAATGATATTTTGGGCTTAAGATGGGTTTTGTAAGGTATAATGGGCTGAAAATTTTTGGGTTTCATAAAAGATAACTTAATTGGTCTAATTATGGGCTTTATTGTTAAACAAAAAGGTATCTTATGAAAACAAATGATAAATTTTATTTTCAAAACACATTTTATATAGATAAATGGAATAAATGGTGAAGATTGTGTCCGGTTACGACCGTTTCCTGAATTTAACAGGATGAGGAGTGAGCAATCTACTGACCATCCAAATATCATATATAAGATCACGTTTTGTTTAAACAAAAATTTTTAGTCAAAGTGATCAATGATTTCAAAATAAGAAAAGGAATATAATATGGAAATGCAAAAAGTGAGCTCCAACTGTCTGTGATCATAATATTTCTAATGTTTCATAAAATAGAAGTTTAAAAGTTTTGAAAAGATTGTTTCAAAAACTGTTCAAAATATGATTTGTAACTATCTATTGAACAATTATTGGGTAAATGGTCTAAGTCATGTCCGGTTTTGGCCGTTTTCTGCAATGAACAGAATGAGGAGTGAGTGGCTTAGTGACCATCCAATTGTTGTTTCATTAGATTAGTTATTTAAATCATTGTTTTCAAAACATATTTAAAATTTTTGTGCTTGGAAAAGTTATCTCAATTTCAAAATCAAAAGGCTGCATTTTTTTTGTGTCAAGAAAATAGTACTTTTTACAAAAAGTTTTTGAGAATATGAAGTTATGCTTTTGGATTTCTTAAATTTCAATGGTTGTCACAAATTGATTTTTTTTGCCAAATTGGTCTTTTCTAAATCAAAGCATTTCTTCATTATTCTTTAAAGAGTATCATTTCACAAATGCTTTTTGGTGAGGAAAATCAAATAGAAAGAGAGATAAAATCCATACGTGAAAAAGCAAATCAATATATGCTCAAAAAATAAATGTTCGAGCATACAAAATAAGTTTAAAAGAATAAAGCGTATGGCATGTGCCCGAAAAAGCAAGAATAGGCACATGAGAAAGAAAATGATAAGAAGATGCTCAAAAAGAAATGCCAGAGCATAAAATACAGACAGAGTGGAAAGAGACAAAACATGTCAAATATGTGCAAATTTTCAAACTATATCTCATTTCACTAATGATTTCATATCATCATACAGTATTCCACATGGCTTAACACGTGATTCCAGCAGCTCAACTTGTTCCTCAATACAAACCAATCGAGAGATGCAACAATTATGTGGTGTTGTAGAGTATTCCTTGCTCTCCTAAATGCAAGATAGTTGGGCTGATATTACTTGATCATTGTCTCAGTCATGCATTAACTGCAACTGCCGATGTCCCTACTGTGTACCTACAACAATTTTAGAGGACGGTGAGCATGGTACCAGATACTGAGGATACCATCAAATTCTTGCTGGATACTGAGAAATTTGTATATACTGTGGATATGTTCCGAGATACTCTCTAATTACCAGTGGAAACTCATGAGAATCCATTTGTCGCACCAGCCAACATCCACACTATTGAAGCATTCATGAACAGAGTTGGTTATCAAGGTGTTGTTGACAAAGTGAGTGCTTTCTTTACAAAGAATCTGGCTCAACCATGGCAGACTATGTTCAAAGTATTCAACCGATGCTTAACGACAAGAACATTTGGCCCTGATCATACCAAGATCAACATTCTTCAGTTGTTTCATGTTGTAATCAACCGAACACATGTTGATTATGTTGCTCTTCTTTGGTGGGATTTTATGAATAATATGTTTTAGAAAAAGGAGGCTATCCAGTATCCTCGATTCACCAAATTAATAATTGTTGATCTGATGAATAAATTCCCTAACATTCTGATAACACTCAAATTATACATGTTTTTATATGCGTTATCAATGATTTTACATATATAAATTTGTTAAATATAAAAACTATTGGTATAGAATAGAGTATATTTGCTATTGTAGGTTCTTGGAATGTGTCGTCGAAGAAAACAGAAGAATACATGAAGATTTGAAGCTTAAACGAAGAAAGAACTCAAGTTGAATGCTTCCCGACACCTGTTCACTATTTTGGCCATAACTCAGTCATAGGAACTCCGTTTGACGCGATTCTGGAGGCCACACGAAGAGAATTCAATTATATACAACCATAAAAAAGGCCAAGTACATAATTTGCCCCAAGTGCGCCGCACTTCCAAAAATATGCGGCGAACTTTTCACAAAATCCCAAGTACGGCGCACAAATAAAAATGTGCGCCGCACTTTCACTCTGCAGCATTAAAATCGTAAATTTAGCCTCAAAAACGTCTACATACAACCTTTGCTTGGTCCCCAAGTAAAGTTTACCCTATAAATACCCCTCAAATTTGTCCAATCCAACACACCAATCCATATCTGACACACACAATCTCTAAATCAAGTGGGAGAGGAGGAAAGAGTGGTGAGGATCTTAGGATCCAATGATCCAAATACCCCTTATCACCACCATGTCACCACCATGCTACCACTACTCTCCACCACGAAATACCACTGATCCACCACCATATCTAGACCACATTCTATTCATTTCCAGAATCTAAACACTTCCCATTTTGATTCTTAGAGGATTCAAACCAAATTCTCTTAAGAACATCACCATAAACCTTTTTACCAAACACTCCATTTGATGATATGTTGTGGATTTCCAGAAGTTACATAGTATATTCCGGGTTATCTTAGTAGCATTTGATTATTGGTTGATTATGGAACTACTAGTTTTGGGTTGATTGTTGTTGTAGTCGAAATATTGGTATTGTTACTTTGCTTCTTATATGTGAACCATGAATAATATTTGGATGATTTTTCTATGATTTATGAATTCGATGTTATTTTACTTGGATCATTGTTTATCTTTTGATATATTTTGCTATTGAAATAGGCCGAAAGGATTAATTGCCTTGATATATTTTGAATCATGTTGGCCATATGAATCAATATCATGCTTGTGAGAATTGTGTGGTAAATTGATAAATAAACCAAGTAGAATAATGTTTAAGACTTTTCCTTATGTTGACCGACCGGGTTTAGAGGAATTCATATATATGCATATTTGATATAAACCACTCTTAATGCACTAGTGATGATGTAATATATAGGCCGAAAGGATTCTATGTTATCATTGGTAGATATGCTTGTTATTATGATTACCTATCATATATGACTTGTATGCTTTGTTTATATAAAGTCTTGCTCTATCTATATCTATTATGTTATGTGGATCATGTCTTGTTTCTTGCTTACTTTATACACACGTTTTGGCTATTTGATCTGTGACAATCAATTAGCTTTGTTACTTGATAAACAATCTGTGAATTGCTACAAATCCCGTGGAACGACCTGGACTTACCCAATACTATATTACACTCGAATAGGGTATACTTGCCTCAATGTTGTGTTTTTAGTCAAAATTGGTATTTCTAGTTATTATAAATTTAAAGCTTGTAGAAAACACACATCAAGTTTTTGGCGCCGCTGCCGGGGATTTGTTTTAGTTGTTTGCAGATTGTTTGCTAGTCTTGTGCATCTTACGTGTGTTTAAATATCTTTAAATCTTCAAAATATGTTTGCTGTTGCAGAAAGTACGGCGCACAATTAACCTTGTGCGCTGCACTTCCCCTGTTCCCGTTTCTTATTTTGCAGGTTTTTACACGAAGTGCGCCGGTTTCACACCAAAATCGTTGTACTTGTTTTACAAATCAACATTTATAAACTCGCCGTACCGTTTTCTGGCAAACGGAACCCAAAAAATCATTTTTCCTCAGGAAGTACGCCGCACATACAATGTGTGCGCCGGTTTTCCTAAAAACCCAGAAAGTACGCCGCACTTACACCAAGTGCGCCGCACTTTCTGCAAAAAATTTCACAAACAGAATCTAATTTAAAAGCCCAAACCCAAACAAACCCCCAAATTGCTAGTCTCAGGTATGTGATCATTTGAAATTCCATTTTATCTGATTATACGCTTTGTAATTTTGTTAATATTTAGTTTGTCATTCGAGAAAGAAAAAAAACCAAAAAGATTTTTTATTTTTAAATTGTTTTTGCTTATTTTATTTTCTGACATGTTTCTGTTGATATAATAAACATGTGTTTTGTTGGTTTATTAGTTTGTTTATATTTTCTTGCATTGAATATGTGAACAATAAAATAAAAAGTAAAATTTTAAAATTTTTTGCAGTAAGTACGCCGCACAATTAATTTTGTGCGCCGCACTTTGCACCTGCAATAACAAAAAGAGTCGGTTTTGTATAAAAATAAATCATATGCATTTTCTTTTATGTTATGTGAATAATTGTTAAATGTTTTTATTTATTTATGCATCTTAGTTTGCTTGTTTATGTGTGTTTGTTCGCATTATTATGTAAACATGTTAAAAACTATAAAAATCTAAAAAGAAGTTTTATTTTTTGTTCTTATCTGTGTGTTTGTATGACTGTTTATGCGTTATGAGTTATGTGTTTTATTTTGTGTTTGCATGTTTGCTTGCTTGCGTATTTATAAGTATTGCCATAATTAAAAATAAAAATAAAGAAAAAGTTTTTCTTTGTTTCTTTCTTTAGTACTTAGTGTTTTTGTTTTTGTCTATGTCTGTGTTGTGTGTTTATATATGTGTTGCTAACTAATAAAATGAAAAAAAACTGAACATATATGTTATATTAAAATAAAACCGCCGCACAAGTGTTTTTGTGTGACACACTTTTGTAAATATTTACCGCGCTAATATTTTGAATATTTGAAAATAGGTTATAAGTACGCCACACTTTCTTTTAAGTACGACGCACTTCTGGTTCTCTAAAAAATAAAAATAAATATAAATTAATAAAAAAAATTTCTAAAAAAATATTTAAAAAATGTTTTGAACTTTGTGGGTGTGTTCGCTGGAAACCCTCATGAGACTATAACTCGTCCACTCGGGCCACCGAGGGGTTTAAAGGCTTGTTGCATATGCTAAATGCAACCGTGTTGCCTACGAAAGTGCGCTTTAGTATTTTACGATTTTTGTAGTTTAGTTTATTTTGCAGATTAAATAAAACATGTGGAGCTTGGATTGGTGGTTGGCATCTTATCAGTTGGGGAGGTGATATATATTTGGATCAGTACGTTACATGTGGTAAAATACACATGCTTGGCGTTCTGGTTTGCGCCATATCTTTCATAATTCAACAGAGCCCTTAAGAGCCGCGGGAAGTTTCGTTTCTCTTATATTTATTTTTCCCGTTTGTCCCACTTTTAAGTTATTTTCTAATTACGCATAATGCTCAACTTAAGTATGGGGGAAAAATAAATTAGAAAATTAGACTCATTATTAAAAGTATAAACTTTTGTTCGCCCTCTGTAATCTAAAAATCTAATTTATTTTTAAATCTTTTGCCACTTAGGTTAATATATTAGAATAAAACATAGTAAAAAAAATATTAAAAATTAAATAAAGTTTTGAAATCAGAGATGTGTCCCGATTGATAAAGCAGATCGACTCGGGATCGATGACATTACTTGCGCATTTATACCAATCACCCAAAAAATGTGAGGTTCGCCTTTAAATCTTATGAAGATGATTTTTGCCTTTAGCTTTCTCGAGTTATGGTTTGAATGCAGCTTCAAGTGTCTCATCCGTCATTACGGTTGTGTATTTGTACTTTTGTCGCCTTTTCTGGAGCATTGGTATCTGATTAAAAATTGTATGAGTGTGCCGGTGATTTATTGATTCTAGAATTTGTGCTTGATAATCATTACGAGACCGCAGTGAGATCACGTTCGCGTGATAAAGAGGCAACTTAGGATTTAACCCAAATAGCCATTCCATTTAACATATTATTCTTTTAGCTATTTACACTGATCAACTAACCACCCAAATAAAACCGTTATGTTAGCACTCATCTTTAGTGCTAGATACCACTAGTTTAACCCGCTGAGCCATTCTATTCATCTTTCTCATCCAGAAAAAAATTAAAATACAAAAATATAACGTTTAGCCTAGCCTTACCCATCGTCGAAAGTCCCTATGGTTGGTTGCTGGTTGCTTGGTATGATTGGTTGATTTTTGCTCATAGTTTGCTCGCGCTTTGTTATGAGGGTTGTACCACTCTAACGAAGATGAAGAGTGCACGCTTTGTGTTTCGTATTTTTGTGGTGTACACTTATACTAAGTGTGGGGGAATTGTCAGTTATAAAAAAAAGAGAAAAAAAAGTAAGCTGGATTGTTGTTGGCATTTGTGACGTATTGATACATTATGATATGTGCCGGATATATTGATGAGAGGTTGAGTTGTTCGATGCCTCACAGGTTTATGGATTGTCGTAACTAGCAACATGAGTTTCTTGGACTTGTCGACATGTATATCATAAAACCATTTCCAGTATAAATTTCACATGCCTTATCCACACCCTTATTAACCCTTAGCCTAATGTTACAACCCGAATAAAAGTCCTTTTTTGATAATATACCTGGTGCTTACGCCATGTCGGTGCAGTTTTGTTTCTTGTACAAGCTTATGGTAACTTAATGAATCATGTCTGAGCAGTTGAGTGTGATTTCCTTTTACCCTCTATTACATCACATACGAGTGTTTGAGTGATTATATTTTTCCTTATTCGTGAGGTGCTTAGTCATGTTATTACAGCTTGAAGATCATTGGGTATTGTCAAACATCTCTGTTTTCACATATTAAAAATCTAAAAATATTTTTCATAATTTTATGTTTGTTTTTTAAAGCTTATTAATTTTCTTATTTTGCTTGTGGGCAAGCAAACTCTTAAGTGTGGGGGGGGGGTGCTTGCGCCTTTTGCACTTATTTGTCACAAAAACCAAAAATATTTTCAAAAATTTCACACCCAATAATTTTTTTTAAATTAAAAATAAAAAATATCAAAATTTAAAAATATATATATAAAAAAAATTCCTTGTCTTGTCACCTAGGACCTTGTTTATAAAATTTCTTTTCTTAGATTTGCTTGAGGGCAAACAAAGTTTTAAGTGTGGGGGGATTTGATAACGCTCAAATTATACATGTTTCTATATGCGTTATCAATGTTTTTATATATATAAATTGGTTAAATATAAGAACTTTTGTAATAGAATATAGTATATTTGCTTTTGTAGGTTCTTGGAACATGTCGTGGAAGAAAACGGAAGAAAACACTAAGATTTGAAGCTTAAATGAAGAAATAACTAAAGCTGAATGCTTCCCGACACCTGTTCACTGTTTTGACCATAACTCGGTCATACGAACTCCGTTTTAGTTGATTCAAGCGGCCACGGAAATAGAATTCACTTATCTACAACTTTGGAGAAGGCCATCTGCTGAAACAACCCAAAGTGCGGCACACTTTGAAATAAGTGCGGCACACTTTTCCATCAGAACTGAAATTTAAGAGAATTAAATGCAATTCAATGCTAAATGCATTAACTCACAAAGTGCTGCGCACTTTTATGCAAGTGGGACGCACTTTGGCCCCGAAAAAGCCTATATAAAGTCCATTTTACCTCTTATATCAGACACATCTCACACACAAACTTTTATCTTACACACACACAATCTCTATAGCCTTTGGAGAGGAGGAAGGAGTGGTAAGGGTCTTTGGACCCAATGATCCAAACACCCCTCTAAAACGCCATGCCACCACCACTCTCCACCATAAACCACCACTAAAACATATATTTCCAGAAGTTCTACACCATATCTAGATCATATACCATCCATTTCCATAACCATAATACTTATCACCTTGATTCTTGGAGGATTCACACCAAATTCTCTTAAGATCATCACCATAAACCTTGTTACCAAACACTCCATTTGGTGAAATGTTGCAGGTTTCCAGAAGTTACATGGTATTTTCCAGGTTATCTCAGTAGCATTTGGTTGTTGGTTGATCATGGAACTACTAGTTTTGGGTTGATGGTTGTTGTAGTCAAAATATTGGTATTCTTACTTTGCTTCTTATATGTGAAACATGAATAATATTTGGATGATTTTGCTATGATTTATGAATATACATGTTTATGACTTCGATGTTATCTTACTTGGATCATTGTTTATATCTTGCAATAAAAATAGGCCGAAAGGATTAATTGCCTTGATATATTTTGAATCATGTTGGTCATATGAATCAATATCATGCTTGTGAGAATGGTGTGGTAAATTGATAAACAACCTAAGTAGAATGATGTTTAAGACCCTTCCTTATGTTGACCGACCAGGTTGAGAGGAAGTCATATATATGCATATTTGATATAAACCATTCTTAATGCGCTCGTGATAATGTAGTATATAGGCCAAAAGGATTCTATGTTATCATTGGTAGATATGGTTGTTATTATGATTACCCATCATATATGACTTGTATGCTTTGTTTATATAAAGTCTTGCTCTATCTCTATCTATTATGTTGTGTGGATTATGCCTTTTTTCTTGCTTACTTTATACACACATTTAGCTATTTGATCCGTGACAATCATTTAGCTTTGTTACTTGATAAACAATCTGTAAATTGCTACAAATCCCGTTGAACGACTTGGACTTACCTAATACTATATTACACTCGAATAGGGTATACTTGCCCGAATGCTGTATTTTTTGTAACACCCCCAAAAATGGGTCGCAGCAAAAATATGTCCGGGGGAGTTATTTCATAATACAACAGCACAAGATACAGGAGAACGACCTCTAAATGTGTCGTTTGAAAAGTAATCTCGTTGATTTTCTTAAAAATTGATATAACATTTGTACCATAATTGCATCATAATGAAAAGCTTGAAAACAATACAACGAGATTTGATCATTTGTATATAAGAAGAAATCCATGAATGAAATCTT
>BQNB010122576.1:3597-20260 GCA_026074375.1 Tanacetum coccineum
ATGCCAAAGATCTAGATCTTTTGATTTCACATAAGTTTCGAATCTATTTTTCCAATAAATAAATCCATCACTTTCAAATAGTGGTGGTCTTTGCATAGATTGCCCTTCTAAATATTTTTCCGATTCCATAGATCGATTCAAGTTTTAAAATACAATTTATTTTAAAAATCTTGTTTGACATGGCTTTTGATACCAATTGTGGAAAACTAGAAGGGGGGTTAAATAGTTTACCGCTTTTTAAACTAATGTATAATTTGTTTATAAAAACTTAGATTTGACTTTATGTGATCTCAATATGTGCATAATATGAACAATACAAATAAGTAAATAAATAATATGAAAGACAAGAGATAAGAGTTAGAAAGATCAAACCACAACACAAAGATTTATAGTGGTTCGATAACGAAGCACCTCTTCGCCCTACTCCACTCCCCGAGCACCAAACTCGAGAGTTCTCTTCACTATGTCAACAAACTCCCTTTAGGCGGAGAAAACCGTACATAACTTTGCTTACACCAATTTCCAACACTAAGCAAAATGTCGAGTTTTATTCCTAGCTAGAACCAATCTATCACAACTTCTAACTACACCACTCCACACCAATTCACACCTTTGCTTAACTTCACAACTTCTTCTTCTTCTTCACAACCAAGACACTACTATGATCACACCAATCTAACACTACTTACTATGATCACTATGATCTAACTATACTTTCAATGATCACCACAATCTAACTATTATACACAACTACAATACACACCTTCACAATATACACAAATGATTTACAAGATCTAACACTAGTTCATAACAACACCAACTAAACTATAACACTTCTTGACTTGATGGTAAGAAGTATTCTTCTCTTGCCCTTGAGGAATTAATCTTCGATCACTTGGAAACAAAAGCTTAAGATTAAATGACCAAAGGATTGTAGGAGATGAGTGGACTGATTTTAGACAAAAAAGAATGAGTGCAAAAGGTGAGAAAATCAGTGGGGAATAGTCCAGTATTTATAGGCAAACTGGGGGGACATTTTGTCTGGCTGGTCCCCTTAATTAGGGTGTCGGTCCCCTTAAAATTAAGGGGACCGCCCGTGTATTTAAGGGGGTCGGCCAACCCAGGATGCTCCCTTTTTTGTCTTTTTCAGGGGAGGTGTTTTCTGGAACATTTCTAGCCGTTTTTAGGTAGAAAATTTGAGGATATTCCAAATTATTTTTTTGATATTAAATATTCTTGTAATTCTAAAAATGTTTGGAAAATTTAATCTTTTTTTTTTTGTTATTTAATTTTTAAACAACCATACTTTATGTTTTTATTAATAATTAAATAAATTAAAAAAAATAAAAAAAAAAAAAATATCCATAATTAATAAAAAAAAAAAAAAAAAAAAAAAAATTTCACTATTCCTAAAAAAAAAAGCAATAATAAAAAAAATAAATAAAAAAATAAAAAAAAAAAAAAAAAAAAAACAAAAAAAAAAAAAAAATAAAAAAAAAAAAAAAAAAAAAAAAAATTAAAATAAAATAAAAAAAATTTAGACTAAAAAATAAAAAAAAAAAAAAAAATATAAAAATGTTAGTGACATTTTTTATAAAAAAATGTGAGGTTAAAAAAATTCCTTTGATCATGAAATGCATTAAGCATATGTTTATTTATACCTTTAAGTGATTAAATTTTCAAAATAAAAATTTACTACTAATTACTTGTTAAAAAATATTTTTTCATTAATCGTTTTTATATTTTGTGATTATCAAAACGTAGAGGGGTCGAAAAATATTAATAACGTTTTTAGGCATTATTTCTATCAACGTGAGCTTAGATCTATGTTTGAGAAACAAGTCGGAGTTAAGAGGTTTGACCTAATTCAAACTCTACATGCTTGCAAACATCGAGCTTTTATGATTTCGCCTTATTTTTCATAAGCTCAAATTTTCCGGCTATTATATAGATATTTTGGGGCTTATGAAAAATAAGGTGAAATCAAATAAACTATCATAAGCCCACAAATAAGCCTAAGCAAACACCCCATAAGCTTTTTTTTTGGCTTACCAGCTTATATGATTTCGCCTTATTTTTCATAAGCTCGAATTTTCCGGCTATTATATACAGGTTTTGGGGCTTATGAAAAATAAGGTGAAATCAAATAAACTATCATAAGCCCACAAATAAGCCTAAGCAAACACCCCATAAGCTTCTTTTTTTACCTTACGAGCTTATATGACTTTGGCTTATTTTTCATAAGCACAAACTTTCCGGCTAGTGTTGAGCAAATCTCTACTCAAGCTGGAAAATTCGAGGTTATGAAAAATAAGCCAAAATCATATAAGCTCGTAAGCCAAAAAAAATGTCCTTCAGGTTAGTAAACGTTGTTTTCTTCACTTTTCGAGTGGGAAAAAATATCAAGAAGGGTATTTGAAAGCTGCACCCATTGACGATAAGTTGGGTTTTACGACAATCAAGGTTCGAGGTCGAGTCCTTACAAAGAAAGGGAATTTGAATTATTTGGACATTACAACGTGTCTGCTACTTTTATTGTGTCTGATTTATCACCATATTCCGGAGAGAGTGAAGATGAAAAAAACTCGAGGACGAGTTTTTCTCAAGCAGGAGAGGATGATGCAGGGGCATTGGATCGCAAACTTGGTTGAATATCTCGAGTTTTAATCAAGTTATTTGGTTTCCTTTTTTTATGTTCTTTCCTTGTGTGATAATAAACTTTGATTAGGAAACTATATGCTTAATCAATTATGTGTTTAGAAATAGGAAAGTAATATTCAATATTTTTAGGTTGATTCCGCTTGTCCTATAAATATAGGGTCTTTTTCTTTGTATTAAATATATCTTTTGAGTTTTGATAATAAAAGCTTTTGCTTTGATCGAGTTCTATCGATAAAATTGTTCTTTTAATTCGTATGTTGTTCGGCCGTTAAAGATCCGCATCAGAAATTCCAATTCCTTACACTCCATTATTGCTAAGTCTTTTTACTTCCTCGTCTAGTACGCCGTTTGGGAGCTTCCCGTGTCTAATTTGGTTTTTTTTGCGGTTCGAGGTTTGTCGGGGGACGAGGTCTCGCAGAAAATAATCCTATGCGGTTAAGAAATCTTCATTTCCCAGCCCCTTCCTAGTCATCTCTCTAAATAATCTTGTCACACGTAGAAAATAAACACACCAAGTAACAAAACAAAACCCATAAATAAATACTCGTAATTCCTTCATTAGCTCAAACCCACGAACATTATTTATACGACCCCTTCATTAGCTTTGTTACTACACTTTTAATTCCCAAAACCAGTTCAGAAAATAAAGGTATTAATATGTGATCAAGTTTTGTTAAGCGTTGTGATTTTTAATGTTCGTTTGCTTTATTATTAAGTTTTTGGTTTCCTCGGATATCAACGGCCCAAGTAATTTGTTAGCTAATACGTGAGTTTGCTGCTATTTGAGTGATTTCTAGGTTATATGTATCAACTAACGACAATGCGTTTGTTTTGTCTCAGGTCTAGAGTTTCGATAAGGTTTTAGATGAATACTCTAAGTGAAGAAACCCCGAGAGTGAAGTCCAGTGGTTCTGCTGGCGGCAAAAATAGACGAATCTCTATTGGTATAAAAACTTCTGGGAAGAGTAGCGGAGAAGAGGTTAACAGCGTTCCTAATTATCTCAGAGCTTCCACCGGTTCCTGTCATGATATCTGTAAGTATGGTAAGCGCCATGAACATGTAAAGTCTGCTATTCCGATAAAGTTCCAACGAACAACGGTTGTCGATAAAGAGAAAGTTGCTAAGACCGTAGTTCCAATAGAGAAAAAGAAAACGACAACAGTTAAACCAAGTCCAGTGACGGTGAACCGTGATGTTTCAGCAGGGTCGAATGCTGGAATTAAAAAGAAAGAGATTAGAACTGTTAATAAGGCTGAGGCGACACCTAAAACCGGTCCTGCTAAGAAACTTATTCCCAAGGCTACCCTAACTGATTCACAGTCCCAAAAAGCTACTGTTAGTAGAGCTGAGAGTTTGAAGGCGACAAAATCTAGAAGTGCTAAAAAGGTGGCGCCTTTAAAGGATCAAAACCGGATGCAAAAATCTGAGCCCAAGCAAACCAGTTCTGACAAGGTCCAGACACAAGCTTTGCAAGATGGCGAGGCTGAATCCGAGGTCTATATTGAAAGTATAAAGTTTGACTTTATTTATCCATCAATGGAATTGAAAGACCCTCCGGCTTGCAATGAATCTGAGCCTTTTTCATGCAACGATATTGGAGAAGAAGAGTCGTTGATTACGTATACAGTTAATGAAAGATCTGAACTTATTCCAGATGAAGAACTACCTGAGAACTCAACCATAATGCCTACGGTTATTGAGAGCTCCCATGCTTCTTTCGGGAACAAGAAGTTTCGAGTGTTACTAATTGCACTTTCCGGTGGTCTCAAGCACTCAAGATGAAAGGGGGTTCTAGAAGACGAGGTCAAAAATGAGGGATAGAGGTTGCTGTCTGCACAGTATGATGAAATGATAAACACTACTGGGCTTGGGGGGGGGGGTTCAGGACAACGTCCGAAGAAAGGGCAGAGGGGTAATTTCCAAAGACAAAGATGATAAGGGGGTAAAGTTGATGTTCAGAAGGGGAAAGGTTCTTGACATTTAGTCTGAGAAAAACGATTCTAAAAATAGGCTTAAGAGTGTTGTTTTGAATCATCGTCAAGGTGAGCAGGAAAAGAAAGATGCTCACGGGTTGTTGAATAACATCATTGAAGAAACAGCGAGTAAGCTCGCTAAAAGCAGGAAGAGTAAGGTGAAGGCGTTGGTGGGTGCTTTTGAAACAGTGATATCTCTCTCCAGGACGGCAAACCCTCTTCCACGTAATGAAGAATCGTCGATTGCACCTCTGGTTGTTGATAGCTCCCATGCTTCTTCGGACAAAGAAGAGTCGCTAATTGCACCTCCGGTGTCTGAAAGCACTCAAGACGAAGGGGTTCTAGAAGACGAGTCTGAGTACACTGATGATCACAATGAAGATGATGAAGTTTCAGAAGATGAGTCCGAAAGTAGTGATAATGAGAAAGAGGTTGCTGCTGCACAGAATGATGAAATGGATACTCCAAGTGAAGAAACCCCCAGAGTGAAGTCTGCTATTCCTAATTATCTCAGAGCTTCCACCGGTTCGTGTCATGATATTTGTAAGTATGGTAAGCACCATGAACATGTAAGTGAAGAAAACCCGAGAGTGAAGTCTGTTATTCTTCCATCAATGGAATTGGTCAACCCTCCGGTTTGCAATGAATCTGAGCCTTTTTCATGGGACGATATTGGAGATGTTGTGTTTAGTCTTTATTTTAGCAAAAGTCCAGGGTAGTCAAGTGTTAAGTTTTCGTGGGCTAACTTGTGTCCCAAGTCCTGCCCATGTGTTTTAGGGTTCGTTCTCCCCCTAATCTCTATAAAAGGAGGTGAGGGGGGAGGGGATTGAACACTTCATTCTTTCAATACTAATCAATCATCGATTAGGGATATACCTTGTGTGTGCTTGCTCTGTTCTTCTCTTTCTTTTCTGTCGACTGCTGTGTTGTGTGTTCTTCGTGATCGAGGTTCCGCATCTAGTAACCAGGGTTGTAGGCTATCAATCCTACAAGTGGTATCAGAACTCGGTTCGTGGGGTTCTCTGGTTATCTAGGATCGATCTTGAAGGGTCGTTGTTGTTTGTTTTTTCAGAAGGAGCAAGAAGCTATATTCTCTTTGGGCTACTAGGTAATCGACAACAAAGGGTTTCTTGTTGTTCGGATCTTGAACGACAAGGGAGCAGCAGAAGGTTTCGACAGTTAAGGGTTCTTGGGTCTTTAATTGTCCGGGTTCACGACAAGGTGTAGAAGACTTAAAGGAAGGTTTTTGCACAAGGGACTTTGTTAGTTTGTGATTGTGAGGTTTTTCACAAGGTTTAGCAAATTAATAAAGGGATTAAAGAATGACGGGAGCCAAGTTTGACATCGAAAAATTCAATGGAACTGGTGATTTCGGGTTATGGAGGATCAAGATGCGTGCTTTATTAATCCAACATGGATGTGAAGCACTTGAGTTTTACCGCAGATTATGGAAGCTGAAGCGAAAGCTTAGTAAAAGAAAGCTCTCAGTGCCGGAATTTGTGCTTTCAGGTAACATCGGTTTGAGAGAGGTCACCGGGGGAGACGCACTGTGCTGGGGGTTTGTGTACCAAGTCGAGGACTTGTAAATGGACAAGTCCATGGCAACAAAAGTTTGTACCTGAAGAAGAAGTTGTATACAGTCTACATGCCGGTCTGGACGAAGATCTCCGGGCGGGCATTTAGATGAGGTTCAACAAATTTGTTCTTGAATTTACAAAATATTAAGGTAAAATTCGAGGATGAAGATCTTGCTTTATTATTACTCACTTCTTTACCAGCATCATACGAACACTTTGTGGATACCTTGCTCTATGGACGGGAAGCTTTGACTTTGGAGGACGTGATGGCCACACTAAATTCAAAGGAAATCAAAGAAAGGTCTAAGGCGAAGGGGGATGATGGTGAAGGGTTATATGTGAGGGGAAGAACTGATCGTAGGGATTCACGTCAGTCAAGGGGAAAGTCAAGATCGAAGTCTCGAGGTGGAAGACTCAAGTGCTATATTTGCCAATCTGAGGATCACTTGAAGAGAAACTGTCCGAAGAATAATCGCAAGAAGTCAACAGGTTACGTCAAGAAAGATGATCAGCCAAGCTCTAGTGGTTCCATTTATGACGATTCTGAGGTGATGACGGTGATGAGTGCAGAGGCTCTGCTAGATTTAATCATGGATTCAGGATGTTCATACCACATGACACCCAGGTTAGATATATTGTTTGATTTTCTAGAATGCGATGGGGGCAGTGTATTGTTGGGTGACAACAGGGAGTGTAAGATCAGAGGTATTGGCAAGGTGAGGGTACAACTGAGAGATGGGTTAAGTTTTGTGTTAAACAATGTCAGGTATATTCCTGAATTGAAAAGAAACTTGATATCGCTGGGAACTCTTAAAAAAGAGGGATATAATGCAGTCGGGCAAAATCAAAGTGATTAATGGTTCCAGGGTTATTTTATCTGGAATACGAAGTGATAATTAGTAGAGAATCAGACTGGGAGGATGGTTAAGAAGTTGAGGACGGATAATGGTTTTGAGTTCTGTAACTGGGAGTTTGAGCAGCTATGCATTGAGAGTGTGATTGCTAGACATTTGACAGTTGTCGGGACGCCGCAACAGAATGAGGTAGCAGAACGTATGAACAGAACTCTCATGGATAAGGTACGCTGTTTATTAATTCAGTCTGGGTTTCCCAAGACCTTCTAGGCGGAAGCGACATGTACGGCCGCATATCTTATCAATAGGTCACCATCGACAGCGATTGAGAAAAAGACACCTATGGAGATGTGGTCGGGACATCCAAGTGATTATGGGATGTTGAGGATTTTCAGCTGTGTCGCATATCCACATGATAAACAAGGTAAGCTCGAGCCAAGAGCGATAAAATGCGTTCTTTTGGGGTATTCCCGAGGTGCGAAGGGCGGTACAGGACTATTAGGCTTGATGGTGAATCAACTAAAATAGTCACTACCAGAACGGGTCTTCAATGAATGTGTCATGCTTAAAGAATATCACATTGAAGGAAATTTGGTGGCAAGACGTGATAAGTCTGTGAGGAATACAGTTTGAGGTGGAACTGCAGAGATGTTTAATAATCATTCGTCCTGAGGAAGATCAGATAGATCAGGAGATGGCGATGTGAAGATGCAGGGGCTCATGAAACTGATCAGACACAGATCTCACAGGATTATTAGTTGGCTGGGATTTTAGAGAGCGGAAGGAATATGAACAAAACCTTTGAGGTTTGAGATGAAAGTATTATGGCTGCTTAGCGTTTGCTGGATGCGGTAGAGGAAGAAGATATTCATAAACCATTGACATACCAAGAGGAAGTTGCTTGTGAAGACAGTTTTAAGTGTGAAGCTTGCTATGAAGAAAGATGGGATTCTTTAGGAAGAACAAGACATGGGAGTTAGTAGATCATCCAGCTGGGCAAAAGCTGGTGAGCTGCAAATGGCTGTTCAAGATAAAAGAAGGGATTGAAGGTGTTCAAAAGCCTAGATACAAGGCAAGGGGTGGTGGCTCGTGGATTCACACAGAGGGCAGGTATTGATTACAATGAAGTATTTTCTCCTAGTCTCTTTATTTTTGACCACACATCTATGCGGGTTTTATTGCATTGCTGATGTAAGATTATGAGCTAGAGCAACTTGATGTAAAGATGACATTTTTACATGGAAATCTTAAAGAAGTGATCTACATGAGGCAAGCACCGAGGGTTAATGAACAGGTAACAAGGTATGTTTTGTTAAAGAAAGCCCTTTATGGTTTAAAGCAGTGTCACCTAGGACAATGGTTATAGGAGGTTTGATGAGTACTGCGATGCAATGGGTTTAAGGTAGCAGTTATTACGACAGTTGCGTATATTACAGGAGTTATGCACTAGGTGAGTATATCTATCTATTGTTATATGTAGACGATATGCTGATTGCTTGTAAGAGCAAGGCTGAGATTGGGTCTGCCAAGCCTTTGCTTAAAAAGGAGTTCGACATGAAGGAGCTTGGGGAAGCAAAGAAGATACTTGGTATGGAGATCGTCAGGGATCAAAGTCGTAAGATTTTGAGGGTGTCACAATCTGGGTACGTTTCTAAGATTTTGAATAATTTTAGAATAGACAATGGAAAATTGGTTCAAATGCCATTGGGTGGGCACTTTAAGCTGTCGTTGAAGGATTGCCCAGTTAGGGAATGTGATGTTACAAGGATGAGTAAGGTGTCATATGCAAATGCGGTTGGGAGCTTAATGTACTTGATGGGCTGGCACTCGAGGCCCAGACATTGCGTATTGCGGTAAGTGTTAGTAGCAGATATTTGGCGAATCCAGGTAAAAATCAGTGGGAAGCAGTGAAGTGGATTTGAAATATTTTCGGTGGTAACTGTAAACGGGTTGGTTTGTGTATGGGACACATCGTGGGCAACCATGGGGAACGTAAAGCGTTTTTATTGATTCAGACTATGCTAAGGATCCAGATAAAGGTAGGTCGATCACTGGTTACGCATTTTTAGTACAGGGATGTGTTGTAAGCTGGAAGGCAACGCTACAACACGTGGTGGCTCTTTCAACTACATAGGCGGAGTATATGGCCCTTACAGAGGCTGTGAAGGAAGCTATTTGGCTAAGGGGACTCTTGGAAGAGTTGGGCATGGTGCTTAACACCTTTGTGGCTAGTTAATTGTTTAATCAGGGGCGATTCACTTATCGCGGAATCATGTTTTTCATGAAATGACTAAGCACATCAATGTGCGTTATCACTTTATCAGAGAGGTCTTGGAAGCAAAGACGGTTAAAGTTCTGAAGGTGGGTACTGAACACAATGTTGCGGATGCCTTGACGAAGGTGGTACCTGGACGGAAGTTACAACACTGCTTGGAGTTGTTGAAGGTCGGTGTAGGCTAATATAAAGCCTAAGGTAGAAATTGTTGTGTTTAGTCTTTATTTTAGCAAAAGTCCAGGGTAGTCAAGTGTTAAGTTTTCGTGGGCTAACTTGTGTCCCAAGTCCAGCCCATGTGTTTTAGGGTTTGTTCTCCCCCTCTCTATAAAGGAGGTGACGGGGGGGATGGGACTTGAAACACTTCTTCTTTTCCAATTACCTAATCAATCATCGATTAGGGATATACCTTGTGTGTGCTTGCTCTGTTCTTCTCTTTCTTTTCTGTCGACTGCTGTGTTGTGTGTTCTTCGTGATCGAGGTTCCGCATCTAGTAACCAGGGTTGTAGGCTATCAATCCTACAAGTGGTATCAAGAGCTCGGTTCGCGGGGTTCTCTGGTTATCTAGGATCGATCTTGAAGGGTCTCTGTAGTTCGGTTTTCTGGAAGGAGCAGAAGGTTTTTCTGCTTGGGCTACTAGGTAATCGACAACAAAGAGTTTCTTGTTGTTCGGATCTTGAACGGCAAGGGTGTAGCAGGGTTTCGATAGAAAAGGGGTCTTGGGTCTTCGATTGTCCGGGTTCGCGACAAGGTGTAGAAGACTTAAAGGAAGGTTTTTGCACAAGGGACTTTGTTAGTTTGTGATTGTGAGGTTTTTCACAAGGTTTAGCAAATTAATAAAGGGATTAAAGAATGACGGGAGCCAAGTTTGACATCGAAAAATTCGATGGAACTGGTGATTTCGGGTTATGGAGGATCAAGATGCGTGCTTTATTAATCCAATATGGATGTGAAGCAGCTCTGGAGGTTTTACCCGCGGATATGGAAGCTGAAGCGAAAGCTGAGCTAAACAAGAAAGCTCACAGTGCCGTGATTTTGTGTTTAGGTAACAAGGTTCTGAGAGAGGTTACCGGGGAGACGACTGCAGCGGGGGTTTGGACCAAGCTCGAGACTTTGTACATGACAAAGTCCTTGGCCAACAAGTTGTACCATAAGAAGAAAGTTGTATAATTCTACATGCCGGGCTGGAAAAAAGATCTTCGGTAGCCTATAGTGAGTTCAACAAATCGTTCTTGATTTAGCATATTCGAGGTAAAATTCGAGGATGAAGATCGTGCTTTATTATTACTCACATCTTTACCAGCATCATACGAAACACTTTGTAGATACCTTGCTTTATGGACGGGAAGCTTTGATTTTAGAGATTGTGATGGCCACACTAAATCAAAGGAAAATCACAAGAAAAAGTCCTTAAGGCGAAGGGGGATAATGGTGAAGGGTTATATGTGAGGGAAAGAACTAATCGTAGGGATTCGCATCAGTCAAGGGGAAAGTCAAGATCAAAGTCTCGAGGTGGAAGACTCAAGTGCTATATTTTCCAATCTGAGGATCACTTGAAGAGAAATTGTCCGAAGAATAATCGCAAGAAGTCAACAGGTCACGTCAAGAAAGATGATCAGCAAGCTCCAGTGGTCTCGACTTATTACGATTCTGGGTGGATGTTGGTGACGAGCACACCAGGCTCAGATCTGCTTGATTGATCATGGATTTAGGATGTTCATACCACATGACACCCAGGTTAGATAATCTTTTTGATTTTCTAGAATGCGATGGGGGCAGTGTACAGTTGGGTGACAACAGGGAGTGTAAAATTAGAGGGATTGGCAAGGTGAGGGTACAACTGAGAGATGGGTCAAGTTTTGTGTTAAACAATGTCAGGTATATTCCTGAATTGAAAAGAAACTTGATATCGCTGGGAACTCTTGAAAAAGAGGGATATACCGTAAAAATGCAGTCGGGCAAAATCAAGGTGATTAATGGTTCCAGGGTTATTTTATCTGGAATACGAAGGGATAATTGCGTATACTCTTTGGATGGCCATGCAATGGCAGGTGAGCTTAATGCTAGTGTTGAAGAAAAGGACAGTCTTGCACAGGTTTGGCATAAAAGACTAGGACATATCAGTGAGGCGGGACTACAGGTGCTGGAAAAGCAAGGTCTGTTTGGCAAGGAGAGTCTAGGTAAGCTCGATTTTTGTGAGAATTGTGTTCTGGGAAAGTCACATCGAGTCAGGTTCGGTGTAGGAAGGCACACTACTCAGGGAGTGGTAGACTATGTTCATTCAGACTTATGGGGTCCGTCTCAGGTGGAATCATTAGGAGGTAAGAGGTATTTCTTATCTATTATTGATGATTATTCCAGGAGGGTATGGGTTTATATTCTCAGGTTCAAACATGAAGCATTTGGAAAGTTCAAAGAGTGGAAGCAATTAGTAGAAAATCAGATTGGGAGGACGGTTAAGAAGTTGAGGACGGATAATGGTCTTGAGTTCTGTAACCGGGAGTTTGAGCAGCTATGCATTGAGAGTGGGATTGCTAGACATTTGACAGTTACCGGGACGCCACAACAGAATGGGGTAGCAGAACGTATGAATAGAACCCTCATGGATAAGGTACGCTGTTTATTAATTCAAGTTGAGGAATTACAAGTTGAGGTGGAACTGCAGAGGTTTAATAATCATACGCCTGAGGAAGATCAGATAGATCAGGAAGATGGCGATGATGAAGATGCAGGGGATCATGAAACTGATCAGACACCAGATCTCACAGATTATCAGTTGGCTCGGGATAGAGAGCGAAGGACAAGAACGAAACCTTTGAGGTTTCGAGATGAAAGTAATATGGCTGCTTACGCGTTTGCTGCAGCAGAGGAAGAAGATACTCATGAACCATTGACATACCAAGAGGCAGTTGCTTGTGAAGACAGTTCTAAGTGGAAAGCTGCTATGGAAGAAGAGATGGATTCTCTTAGGAAGAACAAGACCTGGGAATTAGTTGATCATCCAGCTGGGCAAAAGCTGGTGAGCTGCAAATGGCTGTTCAAGATAAAAGAAGGGATTGAAGGTGTTCAAAAGCCTAGATACAAGGCAAGGGTGGTGGCTCGTGGATTCACACAGAGGGCAGGTATTGATTACAATGAAGTATTTTCTCCGGTAGTTCGACACACATCTATTCGGGTTATACTTGCATTGACTGCATGTAAAGATTATGAGCTGGAGCAGCTTGATGTAAAGACGGCATTTTTACATGGAAATCTTGAAGAAGTGATCTACATGAAGCAGCCACCGGGATATGAACAAGGTAACAAGGTATGTTTGTTAAAGAAATCCCTTTATGGTTTGAAGCAGTCACCTAGGCAATGGTATAGGAGGTTTGATGAGTACATGCTGAGCAATGGGTTCAAGCGTAGCAGTTACGACAGCTGCGTATATTACAGGAGTTATGCACCAGGTGAGTATATCTATCTATTGTTATATGTAGACGATATGCTGATTGCTTGTAAGAGCAAGGCTGAGATTGGGTCTGCCAAGTCTTTGCTTAAAAAGGAGTTCGACATGAAGGAGCTCGGGGAAGCAAAGAAGATACTTGGTATGGAGATCGTCAGGGATCGGAGTCGTAAGATTCTGAGGGTGTCACAATCCGGGTACGTTTCTAAGATTTTGAATAATTTTAGAATAGACAATGGGAAATCGGTTCAGATGCCATTGGGTGGGCACTTCAAGCTGTCGTTGAAGGATTGTCCGGTTAGGGATTGTGATGTTGAAAGGATGAGTAAGGTGCCGTATGCAAATGCGGTTGGGAGCTTAATGTACTTGATGGTGTGCACGAGGCCAGACATAGCGTATGCGGTAAGTGTAGTTAGCAGATATTTGGCGAATCCTGGTAAAAATCATTGGGAAGCAGTGAAGTGGATTTTGAAATATTTGCGGGGCACTGCAAACGTGAGTTTGGTGTATGGGACAGATCGTGGCAACCATGTAGACGTAACTGGTTTTGTTGATTCAGACTACGCTAAGGATCCGGATAAAGGTAGGTCGATCACTGGTTACGCATTTTTAGTACAGAGATGTGTTGTAAGCTGGAAGGCAACGCTACAACACGTGGTGGCTCTTTCAACTACAGAGGCGGAGTATATGGCCCTTACGGAGGCTGTGAAGGAAGCTATTTGGCTAAGGGGACTCTTGGAAGAGTTGGGCGTGGAGCTTAACACTGTGGCAGTTAATTGTGATAATCAGGGGGCGATTCACTTATCGCGGAATCATGTTTTTCATGAAAGGACTAAGCACATCAATGTGCGTTATCACTTCATCAAAGAGGTCTTGAAAGCAAAGACAGTTGAAGTTTTGAAGGTGGGTACTGAACACAATGCTGCGGATGCCTTGACGAAGGTGGTACCTGGACACAAGTTACAACACTGCTTGGAGTTGCTGAGTGTTGATATAGGCTAATATAAAGCCTAAGGTGGAAATTGTTATATTTAGTCTTTATCATTAGCCGTAATAGTGTCCTATTTTACTTTGTATTCTTAGCCGACATAGTGTCCAAGTTGTCTTTGTATTCTTAGCCGTCATAGAGTCCTAGTTGGATTCTACTACCTCCCTCTCATCTCTATAAAAGGAGGTGACGGGGGAAGAGACGATGTACGTTCATTATTTCAATACTAATCTAAACATCGATTAGGGATATTATCTTGTGTGTTTACTTTTCTGTCGATCCATTATCTGTTGTGGTGTATCTTCATCTTCACGATCGAGTTATCCGCTCTAATAATCAGGATTGTAGGGACGTCGATTCTTACATCGACATTTTGAATGCTTCACACATTTCAACATTGTTGCCTGTAAATATGAAATCATCTACATACAAACTAACAATGAGAACTTCAGCATTCTTACCTGTTTTAACGAACAATGTAGGCTCACTCGAACATCTTTCAAAACCTTGTACAGAAAAATAAGCATCAATCTTGCTGAACCAAGCCCGTGGGGCTTGTTTTAATCCATACAACACCTTTTTCAACCGATACACCTTGTGTTCAGCACCTGGAATTACGTACCCTTGCGGTTGTTCTACATAGACTTTTTCTTCAATTTCTCCATGCAAAAACGCACTTTTTACATCGAGTTGATAAACTAGCCAATTCCTACTTGCAGCTAGAGCGAGAATCATTCGAATAGTGTCCCAACGAGCAACTGGAGCAAATACTTCAGTATAGTCGATGTCGGCTTGTTGTGAGTATCCCTTGGCAACCAAACGTGCCTTGTATTTATCCACTTCTCCCATTTCGTTCAGCTTTGTTTTAAAAACCCACTTAACCCTAATTGTTTTAGCACTCTTTGGCAAATCTACCAGTTCCCACGTCTCATTTCTCTTTATTGCTTCTATCTCCAAGTTCATAGCTTCTCTCCATTTGGCATACTTGACTGCCTCTTCAAAATTAGCAGGATCATTAGTAGTAGCAAACATGCTAATTGTTATACCTCATCATCATCATCAGATAACCCCTCTCCACTTACAAAGTCTTTCATGTAAGTCGGCTGTCTCCTTATCCTCCCTTGAACCGGACTTGCATCACTGAACTCATTGGTACTTGGTCTTGAAGAGCTTGAGCTCGAGGAACTCGAACCTCCAGAATCGTTATTGTTTGAACCTCCCGGACTCTCATTATTATGCTGCTCATCTTCATTGTGTCCTTGCACCTCTTCATTTGGAACGGGCTCAGCATGCTCTTCATCATCATCCGACTTTAAGATAGTATTCATTGTTCGCTTTTGTTCCCAGTCCCATTGTTCTTCTTCGTCAAACACTACATCGCGGCTGATCACAATTTTCTTTGAGTTTGGATCAAACATTCGATACGCCTTTGATTCTTGACTAACCCCTAGAAACACACATGTGAAGCTCTTGTTATCTAATTTTTTACGGTTCACATCAGGTATGTGAACGTGTCCAATGCATCCAAACACCTTAAAGTATCCGACTGATGGCTTAAATCCACTCCAGGCCTCCTATGGTGTTTTATCTTTGACTGCTGTTGTAGGACATCTGTTCAAAACATGAGCAGCCCAGTTTGCCGCCTCTGGCCAAAACTCCAATGGAACCTTCTTATCATTCAACATACATCTGATCATGTTCATTAATGTGCGGTTCCGTCTTTCCGCCACGTCGTTCTGTTGTGGCGAATAAACAGCAGTAAGTTGCCTACGAATACCATGATTGGCACAAAAATCATTAAATGTGGATGAGGTAAACTCTCCATCACGATCAGTACGAAGACAACATATGGGACTACTTATCTCCTTTTCAACCATGCTTTTAAATTTCTTAAACAACTAAAAAGCCTTTGATTTCATACTTAAGAAATATACCCACATTTTTCTGCTATAATCATCAATAAAGGTAAGAATGTACCGTTTTTGGCCGTTTGATGCAGGAGTAATCGGACCGCAGATGTCCGAGTGAATCAACTGTAGTGGTTGAGTAGCCCTCCAAGCACTTGACTGTTGAAACCTATCACGACTTTGTTTTCCCTCAACACATTCGCTACAAAGTTTTGAACTTGCCTTCAAGAGGGGTAACCCATTAACCATCTTCCTATACACCAAGGTCCGTAATCCCTTCATATGAAGATGGCCAAATCTTTTATGCCACAGACTCGTTAACGAATCAGAAGTTGCTTGGAGACACCGTGTGGGAGTACTAGCAGGCATGTTAGCAAACAATATGAACATGCGATTTGTTGACATGTCTGTTTGCATAATTAGTCCATGGACTTTGTGAAATAGTTTACAAACATTATCTTGAATTAAAACGGCCAACCCTTTTTCTTGAAGTTGTCCAATACTCAATAAATTATTTTGCAACTCTGGAATGTAAAATACCTCACTGATGATGTGATTCCTTCCATCCACTATTATTCGAATGTTTCCTTTTCCCATGACTGCCATTCCCTAGTTTGACCGAATGCCTATAAGATTCATCAAGTTGAACAAACCATCTTCGATCACCGCTCATGTGATTACTGCAACCTGAATCAAGAAACCACATCGCTTCTCTATTTGAGTTTTGCATTTCTACATAAGACATCAACAATATTTCCTCGTCTTCGTTAAAGGCTGTCTGGTTGGCATAATGGGCTGATTGATCAGGACATTCGTACGCAAAATGTCCTAATTTATGACAATTGTAACATTCGATGGTGGCTTTGTCGAAACTTCTTCCTCGTCCCCTTCCTCTACCTCGATAGCTACCACGTCCGCGTCCTCTTGGAGAGAATTTCACCTCCTCTCTCCCTGTATTTCCTTGACCTGTGGTGACGACTTTTAA
>BQNB010122577.1:0-20260 GCA_026074375.1 Tanacetum coccineum
AGGTATGTGATTTAATTGTATTAAGACTATTTGAGAATTCTAAATATTTACTTTGTTTGGAAAACAAAAGTAAAGATTAATTTGTAGAAAAGTATAGAGGACACATTTTAACATTAGATGTGTAGTTTAGAAAATGTGACATGATAATGACGTATGATGAGAAAGATGAATATGATATACATGATAAGTATGAATGAATGTGATATGAGTGATAGTTATGATAATGATGATTATATAGTTAGAAAACTATTGGTTTAAAACTTGTTAACTTTATTTTCTATCCGATGATTTTATGATTGTCATCGACAAAACATGGATATGGATAGATCGTAAAATATAAATAAACGTTTTTACGGCTTATTTGTATTAACAATCTCTCACTTTTTGTTGATGACAAAACATAAACTTATTGGACGTAAACTATAAAATTTATAAGTTTCAAATTGAAGTTTTTACTTCCTTCTCCCCCTTTTTGTCGAAACAAAAAGAGCGTTGAAGAAAAACTAACCAAAGTATGCAATGCAATAAGGTAATAAACATGAGTAGGACCGACGAAAGTCAGATCAAATGATGATTCATAAAGAATCGAATGTTATGCTCTCTCTTGATGAAAGCCCCCCTTAATGATGGCGTCAAGGAATCCAAATGGATTTTGAATGCTACAAAGAAAAATAATAGTAATATGTCTCAATATCAAAATATAAGCTCCCCCTGGTTCGGGCAAAACTTGTATGAAAAAACGAGGGTATTCCTAAAAGATTCAAGAATAAATGAGGAAAAATTTAAAAACTTGGCCCTGTGCAGCCGGTTCCCTCCGGTTCCTTTCTTAAAAAGGAACCGGCCTTCCTTATGGAAAGGCACCGGCTGACCTGAACCAATAGACAGTTCTTTATCTAATTTTGGCAGAAAGCACTTTATTCAAATATTGGAAAATTTTACAACAACAATCAGCAAATCAATCATTGCCCAAGCATTGAGATACAATTTGACAAGAGACATTAACAAGCACACGAGTAATAAGCATAGACTAAATATTCGTTAATGATCAAATGAACATAACAACCATGAAGTAAAATACATTGTTCTTAAACACTTTAGAGAACATTGAAAACTAAAATCATTGCCTAGTTCTAACTAATTTATTTTACTAAAAGCCTAAGGTCCTCGAGGCTTGCAATCACCACTTTACGGTTTTTGGTTTAAGAGGTGGTTGAGGCGATCAAGAATGTGATTGAGCATAAAGCGCATTTCATCTCAAAATTCATAAACGAGAGTTTGAGTGCGTTGGCAATGAGGGCATGTGTGCTCTTATGGTTGGGGAAATGATGATGGTCCTTCAATCCATAAGGATTGATCAAGTGGGACAAAGGTTTGTGATGGTGGAAGTATTGGTCGAAATGGTGGTATGATTGAAGTTTGAAGTGTTTGGAAAGTGGTGATTGAGTAGGATGAGGGTGGTAGCATTTGAGTGGTGGTTGTTAGCCTTCTTTTCTATAAATCAAACAAGAATGTTTACGGTCGTCTTTGTTTAGATTCAGTCTTGTGATGTAATAGGCTAGTCGGGATTTAAGGGCTTGGACGTTAAGCCAATATTGTCTGTGTTACGGGCTCAAAGACCAAGATAAGCCAAGCCCGACCCAAGTAGTAAGCCCATACGCCATCTAGTATGCTAAGGGTATAAATAGGACCATCTCCACACATGGAGAGGGTGTTGGTTACATTTGTATGTGTTTCCTCCCAATCTAATCTTTCTCTCTTTGTTTCTCTCTCTACTTTCTCTTTCTACTTTTCTTCTACCTTATTCGGATTGCTTATTGCTTATTGTGTGCTTATTTGGTTGTGTAATGGATTAATATTTGGGATAACATGTGGTATTAGTCGCCAAGGGGTATTTAGGTGTTTGATTTTGTGGCTTTTTTACACTTCGTAGCTTATTTCTTCCATAATAAGCTCACGAATTGTTTTTTGGTGTTAGCTTATTTGGTCTAAAGATTCAAGCTCTACACTTCTACATCTTTTAAGCTTAGTTTGTGGCCTATTAAGTAGCATAAGCTCATGGTTTTGGCTTATTTGGTTTCTTAGATTCATTGGATTAAGCTACGGTTTTTGTTTTCTTGATATGGTTTAACTTATAATTCGTAGCTTATTACATCTTATTTTGTGGCTTATTCCTTGTTTTCGTAGCTTATTTAGTGTTAAATATCTTACTTTTCAAGTTTAAGTTCTTTGTGGTGGTTTGTAAACGGTTTGAAGTGAGGTTAAACAAGGTGTGTACTCGTTTTTTGTTTGTTAGTCTCAAGTGAGTAAGAAAACAAAACTTGTACTGCCAGCGGTTTAGTCTAGTGGTCCCAAAATTTCGGTAGTGGTTTGGCATGTTCCCGCAGCGGTTTGGTAGTTCACTGGCAGCGGTTTACCATTTCATGTGAGCCAGCGGTTTGGTATTTATATTAAGCAACGGTTTACTACTTTTCTTGGTTAATCTAAACGAAACTCTTACAATTTTTTTCCAAGGCAGCGGTTTGCTAGATCTAGGCAGCGGTTTGTCTTTTTTAATCATAGCGGTTTAGAATAAGCAGCAGTTTGTCTTCAATTTATCCAACGCTTTGTTGAAATTACGTTGCCAGCGGTTTGTCTTTAATTTGAAGCAGTTTGTCTCAACTTTTTGCCAGTGGTTTTTTCACTTTACTAGAGGTTTGACACTTCGTGGTGGTTTGTTTACTTCGCAGTGGTTTGTTCTACATAGTGGTTTACCAAAATTGCCAGCGGTTTGATACTTCGTGGTGGTTTGTTCATCTTCGTGGTGGTTTGCCATTTCATATACTTAGACAAATTTCCGTGAATCACAAACGTGGACTCTTAGACTTGGAATTATAAGAATTTTAATTCTAAACATTAAACCTTAACTTCAAAACAATTATACACTCACGGTTTTCTCTTGATTTAGTAAAATCCCATAAAAGTCGTGTCTTTTCTCGGTTTAAATCATAGATTTGTAAAATCCCGTGAACGTTAATTGCATTAATTAAACCACAATCTCATTCACTTCATAATACTTAAGATCTGATATCCATTCACAACTACATCAAAATGTCAAATACCAATAACAATTTGCAAACTCAAACATCAAATGCTCTTCACAATGCCATCATGGAATCAGGTGGTAAAGACCGTCCACCAATGTTAGCACCTGGTAATTACGTTCAATGGAAATTCATAATCAAGAGATACATCGACCAACCCAAACTACAATGAACTCATCCATATTGATCTCCAACAAACCACCTCTATAAAATCTCAAAATTGACTGAAAGACTGTTCCAGTTGCAGAAGGTAGTTCTGAAACAACTACAGAAGGGTACATGGAGAACTATAAGAATGTTTCACAAGACATACGGGATCAACTGAATGCTGAAGCTGAAGCTGTTCAGATAATTCTCACAGGGATAGATAATGATATCTACTCCACAGTTGATGCTTGTCCAAATGCATGTGAAATGTGGAAAGCTATTGAAAGGTTGAAACAGGGTGAATCAATCAATGTTCAAGATCTTGAAACCAATTTATATTGGGAGTTTGGAAAATTCACATCACGGGATGGTGAATCACTTGAATCGTATTACTCAAGGTTCTACAAGATGATGAATGAGCTTGTCAGAAATCAGTGTGATGTTACAAATCATCAAGTGAATGTTCAGTTCTTACTTCAATTACAACCAGAATGGCAAAGGTTTGTGACACTTGTTAAGCAGAGTCAAGAGCTGAAGACTGTCTCATATCACAAACTTTATGGCATCCTGAAGTAACACCAGAACGAAGTCAATGAAATAAGAGCTAAAAAACTAGCACGTATTGCTAATCCACTTGCACTTGTTGCTCAACAACAACCAGTTTACCATCCTAATCAATATAATCAAAATTCCTCAACTAAATCACAACAAGCTACTACCAGAAATAGAGGTAAAGCAATTGTCAACTCTCCTCCACCAACTTATGATCAAAAACCTGAAATGGTTGCTGAAGATGATGCATTGTCAAAGGAGAAGGAGATTAATAAACTTATGGCTTTAATTTCTCCATCATTCAAGAAAATCTACAAACCTACAAACAACAACCTCAGAACTTCATCAGACACTCGTAGAGCACATCAGGATAATACTCAAGAAATCAACAAAGGATCTGGGTATAATAATCAGAGGGTAGTTAATGTTGCTAGGGCTAGGGAAAATGTAGGTACACAAGTGGTACAACAATCTAGGATTCAGTGTTATAATTGCAAGGAATATGGGCACGTAGCGAGGGAATGTCAGAAACCGAAACGGGTAAAGGATGCAGCTTATCACAAGGAGAAGATGCTACTGTGTAAGCAAGAGGAAGTTGGAATCCAGTTGAGTGCTGAACAAGTTGATTGAAGGGATGACACTGATGATGAACCTGACGATCAGGAATTGGAAGCACATTGTATGTACATGGCACATATTCAAGAGGTTACTCCAGATGTTGCTGAAAATTCTGGATCCATCTTTGATATTGAGCCATTACACAAGGTAGACAATGATAATGATAACTATAATGTGTTTGCCAATGACAGAGAACATCCTGAGCAACCTAGAATATGTTGCAATTGTCGGAACACAAATGTGATTGCACCAGGAATGTATAAAGTGCACACAAAGCCTAATCAAACTAGAACACCTCAGTTGCATCAAGACATTAGGAAACCTAACAAACGCGTGTCTTTCTCTACAGGAGTAATTCCCAATACTAGTGTTAGCAGACCACAACTTAAGAGCAATCATCTGGAAGATAGAGTCATGTCTAACAATAGTCAAGGGAAGAAGCAAGAAGTAGAAGACCACCGTAGGAAGTTTAAGTTTTCAAATAATAAAATATCTGTAACTGCGTGTAATGACAGTTTGAATGCTAAGACCTCGAATGTTAACTTTGTCTGTGTTACTTGTGGAAAGTGTGTGCTGAATGACAATCATGATTTATGTGTTCTACATTATATCAATGGCGTGAATTCTAGGACTAGACAACCAATGGCTGTGCCTGTTAGTACTAGAGAACCCAAGAATAATGTGAACCAATCTGTTGCAACTTCAGAATAAGAAAATGTTGCAACAGACTCCACTGTCAAGAAATCTAGAAACATAACTAGGAAGTTATATGAGCAAGTTAGTGAGACATGCAGTTGGTGGTATCCTAAGTATACTCCACCCAGATATAATTGGAAACCTAAGTCTCAAAAAGGAAATGTTAACCCAAACGTTAGTTGCCTCTAGGAATGCATCTAGAACTGTAATTTTTAGAAACATAAGACTCCTAGGTGTTCCACTGTGTCCAATACTCCATCGTCTTCTCTTTCTTTTGCCAGCTGTAGTGTTCATTCTATTCATCGTCGATAAGGGTGCATCAAAGCACATGACCAGAAATCTTAAACTTCTAACTAATTTTGTGGAGAAATTTCTAGGAACGGTGAAGTTTGGAAATGATCAAATTTCACAATTCTTGGCTATGGAGATCTGGTTCAAGGAACGATTACTATCAAAAGGGTTTATTACGTCGAAGGGCTTAATCATAATTTATTCTCCGTTGGTCAATTCTGTGATGCGGATTTGGAAGTTGCTTTTCGGAAGTCTACATGTTATATCCGTGATTTGAAGGGAAATGATCTTCTCACAGGTTCTCGTGGCACAGATTTGTATTCCATTTCTCTGCAAGACTCAACAACTCCCAATCCAATGTGTTAAATGGCTAAAGATACATCGTCTTAGCATGGTTATGGCATCGTCGTCTATCTCATTTAAACTCGCACCATCAACTTGCTTTCAAGACTAATAATTTGTGAATGGCCTTCCAAAGCTGAAATTCATCAAAGATCATCTGTGTTCTTCTTGTGAGCTGGGGAAGCAAAAGAATGTCTTTCTTCACTATAAGGAACTACCCCCCCCCCAGACCTCAAAAAGATGGTTACAAACTTTCTTCATGGACTTATGTGGTCCAATGCGGGTAGAAAGCATTAATGGAAAGAAATATGTTCTCGTAATTGTTGATGACTACTCCCGATATACTTGGACTCACTTCTTGAGGTCCAAAGACGAAACACCTGGAGTTCTCATTGATTTCCTCACACTTGTCCAAAGAGGACTTCATGCTCAAGTTACAACAGTTCAAACTGACAAAGGCACGGAATTTCTTAATAAAATTTCGTGCCTTCTTTGCAAAGAGGGAATAAGACACGATAACGTAACTGCTTCGAACACCTGAACAAACGACGTTTCGGGGAAAGACGGAACCGTACTCTTGTTGAGGCTGCTCGAACAATGCTAAGCGCCGCTAAAGTTCCTTTGTTCTTCTGGGCTGAAGCAATTGCAACAGCATGTTTTACTCAAAACCGTTCACTTGTAATTCCTCGACATGAGAAAACACCTTACCATATCATCAATGCCCGGAAACCGTCAGTCAAGTTCTTTCACATCTTTGGTTCTCCTTGCTACATCGCCAGACATGGTGAAAATCTTGATACTATGAAAGAAAAAGGTGATGCATGTATTTTTGTTGGGTATTCCATTTTTTTTAAATTTCCGCCCAGAAAAAATCACACGTGATTCGAAAAATCACATGTGATTTCTTACATTAAAAATCACATGTAAATTTGTAAATTCACATGCGATTTATGAATTTATGAAATCACACGTGATTTATTACTTTAAAAATCATAAGTGAATTTGTGAAATCACATGCGATTTATGAAATAGCACCTGATTTTTAAAAATAACAAATCACAAGGGATTTTACAAATCACGTGTAATTTTTTTGGCGGAAATATTAACACTAAAAAGTCGTCAAAAGTATATGAAATCAATTTTTTTAGTTACGTCTGAAAAAAAAATTCGAAAAAAAGTTATTCGATAGTATATAAAAGTGCCCCTCTATAGAAAGACGATTTAATTCTCGTCGTGATGGTGTATTTTTTGTCGTTTGACGATTTACAGTTTGCAAGATATTTTATTTTTAAAAAAAGAGATGGAAAATGGAGTTTTTTAATTGTTTTTTTTATTTGATGAAAAATGAATGGCTAGGATGTGTTCTTTTATTCTTTGAGATGATATTGTTTTTTCATGATCTCACCTCTATTTAACTAGTAGGATAAACCTTGTGGGTTTTAAATACGTCCACAAATAGTCCGCAAAACCAAGTTTTAACATAGTTTATCAAGTAGTTTAACATACGACATTGCCTCATTTTCAAGTGAAGCATTAGTTTGGGCATTTCCCGTTAGTCAATGTCAACTTAATACATAATTAAATGAAGTTAAGACTTAAAAGCGAATAATGTGAAGCTTCCGCAGTATTTTAATATAAAGGTGTGTTAAGTAATACTTGTACTTTAAAGTTTTAGTTTTTGAGCTTTAATACAAGATAAAAATTCCTGGCAACGTAATTTTCATCTTGGTATCAGAGCTTTGAATCAAAACATTCTTAGCTCTATGGAAGGCTAAACCCTTCAGGTATATTCAGGAAAAGCAGTAAAGGTATTATTTTATCAATAATTCGTATTTCTACGGTAACATTTCTATTAAAAATTTCATAAAACCACTTGTTTTTTATAAAAGACAGCGCAATTGCTTCTTTATAAAAAGTACCGTAAGAGACGGGAAAAGTTTGAAGTTAACCGTTTGGTGAATCTAAAACAAGTTTGTAAATTTATCCTTTGAAGTTTTTAATGTTATGTCCGAGCGCTTTGAGCAAGAAATACAGTATTGGTACGATAATTCACGAACTGTAGATCCTGAATATATCGTTTTTAACGAAACAAGTCCTAAACCTACATCAACCGATTTAGCTAATAATCTAGCTTGTGTTTATAGTCGTTTAAATCTATTTTCTAAGGTAGCACTCAAAAATTACAAAAGTATTTCTGAAAAACAAAAAGAACTTGAGTCTAGAGTCCAAAATTGTCAAGAAAAGCTTGAATCTTGTGAGGAATTACTAAGAAAAACACAGAGTGAAACCAGAAAAAGCCTTCAACAGATCTCAACTGAGATCCAACAGTCCAAACCACTCACTAAAAGAGAAGTCTTGAACCTTGTTCAAGAAATAGCTGAGCAACCAAAGTTAGTCGAAAAAGAAGCCCTTAGACTAACAGAAGATCTTAATCAAAAGATCCAGAAGGTTGAACACCTTCTACACGAAGTTAAGAAGCTCATCACCGGATGAGTCTTGCCAATCAAAAGGCAACAACTGAATATCAAGAAGCTATACAAGCTACTGAAGATCTCGAATCACCAGCAGTTGGTTTTGCAAAAACATCTGATTACAAAGGAGGTCTGACTAATCAAGTAAACGCTGTTATAAAACAAAATAACACTTTACTTTATTTGGCCACTAAGCAAAGTCAGAAGTTAGTTGAGCTAGAAGAAAAGTTTGACAAGCTCAAGCAGGAAATTCATACGATTAAAGAAAGAGAAGTTCAGCCCGCTGACCTTGAAGACTCAATATCAAGCCTAGCCAAAAGACTTGATAGTTTCTCCATCAGTGGAAAACTCCCGGTAAAAAGAATAAACGGAAAGATACACGTCTTTGAAGATCCCAATAAAATCTTTAAAGAACAGTTTGAAAAAGAGTCAAAGAAATGACTTCCAGAAGACCAAGCATCCTCAACAGAAGTTCTACACAAACACAAACAGAACTTCCAACCCAAGAAGATCAAATCCGTGGCTACCGACAAATGGCCCGAAATAGGCATCAAGTAGCTAGAACAACAAGAAGAGTGTTTGGAAGGAGTAATTACAATCGAACTCTTGAAACAGCTGTAGACCCAGAAAGACAGCTTGAAATATCAAGAGAAAGGCGAGCAAATCTTGTTCCAGCAGAAGTACTCTATTCAAACAATAGAAGTACAGCAAGACACAGAGTATATGAACATTACTCTGAACAAAGAATTTTGTGTGTTGGTGAAAATCAAATAAATCTTCGATTATGCAACGAAGAGTCTTATGAAAGCCTGAGAAATTCAGGACTTCAGCATATCCACTTGGGGATATTCATGATAAGGCTACACGCACTCCACCGGAGAAGTGCAGGAACAAATGCTCTAGTTGTCCTCCGAGACACTAGATGGGAAGATAGCCGACAAATTATTGCAACCATGGAAGTAGACCTCTCTGCAGGAACGCAGTTAGTCTATACATTCCCTGATATGATTCTAAGTGTCAATGACTTCCACAATCATGTAGAAGTTGCTATACAGACTCATGGGTATGATACTTGGCAAGGCGGTGAAAGTAACTTACTGATAACAATGGCCTTAACAGGCAGGTTATCAAACACCAGTTATATGGGATTCCAATACAGCGTGGAAAACGTTGTGGATCACCTCACCACAACTGGCATCACAGCAATTCCTGGCGAAAGAAGGAGTATAGAAGAGTTAGAAGGAATGAGCTGGCATCTAAAGCCACCTGAGCAAACTTCAGTACGTGTTCCATCAAGGGTTGCAGTAAATGAAAGGCTAAATATTTTGGTAAGTCTCCGATTTGAAAGATACTGACAAATACCTCAACCACCAAGATACTCAGTTGATCAGCATGACCGAGAAAGAAATGATAACTTGGATGAAAACGAAGAACACTTCATAGGAATCTGCTTATAAGCTCTACAAGAAGAACATATCTCTTATGACATATGTTTCTGTGAAAATTGCTTAACTGAAGCAAGAGTCCTAGAAGAAGAACCATTAAATAAAGTTAGGCGATCCAACAAACCAAAACGATTAAGGCAAAGGTCAAAGGAAAAATGGTCAACACTTGGGGAACCATCTGGAAAATGGATGATTATGTCAAAATGATGCAATCCACCAGACACATTTAACCCCAAAAGAAAGAAAAATGCAGCAACTGGTTGGGGAGATGAATTCTCAGATGATGAAGTTACCCCAGGAAAGGTAACTATTCTAGAAGAAAAAAGTGATTGGGATGATGATGAACGAAGTGGCAAAAAGGTTCTTGTTATACAAGAAAGACTTGCACAAAATCAGCAAGAATTTCTTGATGAATACCTACCACAATAGGATGAAAATCTCGACATACAAAAGAAGGAATCAGAGTCGGAATGGGAAAACACATTCGCAGCGAAGCGTGGTGACAACCATACAATTCTTCATCTCTCTAAGGAAGAAGAAAATGATGATTTACCATACCTAAAGTTTCAAAATTTCAAACAAGTGGCAGCACAAATCATCAAGAAACATGAAGAACATGCATTCCCATCTTCATCTTTACAAATAGAATCAACCCAAAGCAATCAACGACGACGGCAAGTACCGCTACAACAGGAAAGGATTTCTAGAAGACGACGAAAGTAGTGACGATTCAATTTTAATTGTGGACCCGGGATGGGATGATTATTGTCTACAAGCGTTAAAATTGAATCGTCCCATTCCTCTTTGTCCAGAAGCTCGAAGGGCCCGCATGTAACAAATTTCCACAAATGCGTGTTACAAAAGTCCACAAGAGATAAGCCGCCGGCCCCACCTATATGTTTAAATATAAAAGCCGCCGGTCCCACCAATGTTTAATTATTGTAAAATTATTGTACCAAATAATGGCATAGGATATTCCCTGGCATATGCCATGGTTTATTCCCTGAAATATGCTAGATGCCAAAGTATATGTTTTATGCTAAAAGCATATCCTAACATGTTAAATATATTCAAATGATTGTTACTAAAAATGTTATGGGATAAAAGTGGATTATGCGTTCACTTCTGAACACTATATAAGCATTAGCTACTTGACTAATAAATCATAAATTTATGTTTTAAATATTCTTTAGTGACCTTTTATTAAAATTTTCATGCAACAAAATGAAGCTTCAAACATTCACTCTAGTGTTTTTTCTATCATTTTCTCTGAGCAAGATGAAAATTCACGTTCCAGGAATTTTTATCTTGTATTAAAGCTCAAAAACTAAAACTTTAAATTACAAGTTACTTAAACACACCTTTATATTAAAAATACTGCGGAAGCTTGATTTTACAAGGGTGGTGGTGGTAGTAGTAGTGGTGGTTTTTCGATGATCTTACAACTGATAATACAACTGCCTTTTATAGGCTAAACAATAAGAGGATATGCCGTTGGCATAAAGCATATGCTTTGGCATCTTGGCATATTCCAGGGAATAAACTATGGCATATTCCCTGGCCATAATAATTCAAACTAATTATACATAAGTGGGACCGGCGGCTTTATTATTTAAACATAATGGGACCGGCGGCTTTTATAATTAAACATAGTGGTAGGACCGGCTGCTTTTTCAGTATATCTCAATTTTCAAAGGTGTTAATCATGCATGATTTCGCATCAATTGTGGATTGAGTTGTTGAGAATTTGCCACTTGCATATGCACAAATTCTTTCTGAACTTCTTGGATCCTCCTTGCTCTTTTTCCATTTGACTATTCCTCCCCATCCTTCCATACATCCATCTGTTTCCAAGATGATGTGAGCATTTTACGTGGAATTTCCAGAGTCGGAAGATTTTGAAAAAAAAAAAAAAAAAAACCCTTCTTCTTGATTTTTGGACTAATTCATAGTCAGAGGGCTTCTATCTCCATGAGCATTTGTTTTTTCATAAAGTGGCCTTAAGAGTATCCCAAGCTTTGGGATATGATTTCGAGCATAATTAAGGATTCCTAAGAATGACCTTAATCCTTTCTTTGTCTTCAGCTCTTCTTCATTGAAGTTTACAATCTTCTTTATGATATGTGGTTGCAGCTTTATTGTTCCTTCTCCTATAAACTGCCTCCCAATAAATTGCTGTTGAGCTGCTATATTCATTTTTGTTGGTGATAAGACAGAACGTTATCTTCAAGATTTTTAACATTTTTTTCCAACTGTTTTGCATGTATCTTTCATCTCATTCTTTGAGAAAACCAGTTTTCATCAATATATACTGCGATGAATGACCTACTGTTCTCTGAAGCCATTTATCATCTTTCTTTTGGAATACTGATGGTGCGTTTTTCAGGCCAAATGGCATAACCAGCCATTCATAGAGTCCTCCTGGAACTAAGAATGCAGTCCAGGGATTGATTCTTCATCCATAGCAACTTGATGGAATCCTGATTTGAGATCAAACTTTAAGAATATTTTTGCACCTCCTATTCTCTTGATGATCGTATTTATGCCTGGTAGAGAGTACTGGTCCTTGTATGTGTTATCATTCAAGGATTTGTAGTTGAATACCATCCTCTCTTTTCCTTTAACTTCTCTTTCTGTTGTAGGATCAATTATTGTTCCTGAATTTACGATCATCGCCATCGTTCTATGCCTGCTTTTACTTAGGCAGATAGCACCAATTTTGAGAAGACTATCGACATGTTTTCTGAATAAGTCACCTTTGTGGTGTTACATGCTTTAATGTGGTCTATCTTTCATGTAAATCTGGATGTGATATCCAGATTTACAAAGCTCACCATTCTTTTTCCAGTGCTTGAGGTTCTTCCCTCTAATGTATCCTTGCTGTTTTAACCTATCAATGACAGGTTTGAACTGTTCTTGGAATGCCTTACTTCCTTCTTGGTTGAAATAAATAGATTCATTTATTTCTAGGAATTCTTCTTCACTGACTTTTAACTCAGCAATTTCTGCAATTTCAGTTTGGTTTGAAGTCTTGATTTTAGTGACCTTTTTGTAGATGGTTATTTCATCTCCTTCTATTCGAATTCCTCCTTTCATGGATCTTAGGAAGTTAGCTCCTTTCAGCATTTCAATACCATTGTTGTCTCTCATATTCAAAGCTTTTATGAGCAGGTATCTTGAATTTGCTTTTCTCAATTAGGAAATAGCCTTTCTTTATTTTATGAGTTGTCTGTTGACTTGAATTTAAACCATTGAAGACGACAGTCTGAGTTAGAGGCTCCAGTGCTTCTTCTGGAATGACTTTCTTGTTTATGAAACATGCTGATGCTCCTGTGTCTATTATTGCAGTGGTTCCAAAAGCTGTGCAGTTAGGAATATCAAACTTAACTTTAACATTAAAAAGTTGATTGGTAATTTTCCTAATTTTTGGACTTCTAGCTCGTCATCACTATCATCATCTTCTTCTATTGCCATGAAGATTGTTTCTTCAACAGGAGTATCTTGGACCATAACACTGATACTTTTGATGAGTTACCTTCTCTCTTTGTTATGCTATAAACACTGCTATCATCGAAAATCTGCCTAAACAATATCCCAATTGTCATCAAGGTCCAATTCTTGATAGACAGCTGATCTTGCAATGTTTCCTTGTTTACTTCTGCAATCTTTTGAAAAATGCCCTTCCTTTCCACAAATAAAGCATTTGCACTTCTTCACTCATCCTCTATCGTCTTTGTATTTTCTCTTGAATGGTTTTACATGAGAATTATGCGGCTTTCCTTTGTATGTTCTTGATTTTCTCATTCCATATTTCTTCCTATTACCTTGCGTAGAGACAGAAGTTCATTATTCAGGGAACGCCACTACAAGCCTAAAAGTCAGGAAAATTACTAATCAGCTTTACAATGTTAAAGTTGAATTTGATATTCCTAACTGCACAGCTTTTGGAACTACTGCAATCAGGAGCATCAGCATGTTGCATAAACAAGATAGTCATTACAGAAGAAGCACTGAAGCCTCTAACTCAGACTATCGTCTTCAATGGTTTAAATTCAAGTCAGCAGGCTACTCATAAAATAAAGCAAGGCTATTTCCTAATTGAGGAAAACAAATTCAAGATACCTCTCATATATGCTTTTGATATGAGAGAACAGCAATGGTATTGAAATGCTGATAGGAACCAACTTCTTAAGATCCATGAAAGGAGGAATTCGAATAGAAGGAGATGAAATAACCATCTACAAAAAGGTCACTAAAATCAAGACTTCAAACTAAACTGAAATTGCAGAAATTGTTGAGTTAGAAGTCAGTGAAGAAGAATTCCTAGAGATAAATGAATCCATTTATTTCAACCAAGAAGGAAGTAGGGCATTCCAAGAAAAATTCAAACCTGTCATTGATAGGTTGAAACAGCAGGGATACATTGGAGAAGAACCCCTCTAGGACTGGAAAAAGAATGGTAAGCTTTGTAAACTGGATATCATCAATCCAGATATTACAATAGAAGATAGACCATTAAAGCATGTAACACCAGCAATGGAAGACTTGTTTAGAAAACATGTCGATAGTCTTCTCAAAATTGGTGCTATCAGCCCAAGTAAAAGCAGACACAGAACGATGGCGATGATCGTAAATTCAGGAACAACAATTGATCCTGTAACAGGAAGAGAAGTTAAAGGAAAAGAGAGGATGGTATTCAACTATAAATCCTTGAATGACAACACATACAAGGACCAGTACTCTCTACTAGGCATAAACACAATCATTAAGAGAATAGGAGGTGCAAAGATATTCTCAAAGTTTGACCTAAAATCAGGATTCCATCAAGTTGCTATGGATGAAGAATCAATCCCATGGACTGCATTCTTAGTTCCAGGAGGACTCTATGAATGGCTGGTTATGCTATTTAGCCTGAAAAATGCACCAGCAGTATTCCAAAGGAAGATGGATAAATGCTTCAAAGGAACATAGTCATTTTGTTCAAGAAATAGCTGAGCAACCAAAGTTAGTCGAAAAGGAAGCCCTTAGACTAACAGAAGATCTTAATCAGAAGATCCAGAAGGTTGAACACCTTCTTCACGAAGTCAAGAAACTCATCACCGGATGAGTCTTGCTAATCAAAAGGCAACAACTGAATATCAAGAAGCTATACAAGCTACTGAAGATCTTGAATCACCAGCAGTTGGTTTTGCAAAAACATCTGATTACAAAGGAGGTCTGACTAATCAAGTAAACGATGTTATAAAACAAAATAACACTTTACTTTATTTGGCCACTAAGCAAAGTCAGAAGTTAGTTGAGCTAGAAGAAAAGTTTAACAAGCTCAAGCAGGAAATTCATACGATTAAAGAAAGAGAAGTTCAGCCCGCTGACCTTGAAGACTCAATATCAAGCCTAGCCAAAAGACTTGATAGGTTCTCCATCAGTGGAAAACTCTCGGTAAAAAGAATAAACGGAAAAATACACGTCTTTGAAGATCCCAATAAAATCTTTAAAGAACAGTTTGAAAAAGAGTCAAAGAAATGACTTCCAGAAGACCAAGCATCCTCAACAGAAATTCTACGCAAACACAAATATAACTTCCAACTCAAGAAGATCAAATCCGTGGCTACCAACAAATGGCCCGGAACAGACATCAAGTAGCCAGAACAACAAGAAGAGTGTTTGGAAGGAGTAATTATAATTGAACTCTTGAAACAGCTATAATTCCCAACAATCTTCCCCTATTTTATGATGACAAAATAAACAATGTTCTTGTACGAACTTCATCATAAAGCCTTTAATCAAAGCTTCCCCTGAAGTTGAGATCATGGATCTCCTTGAATGAAACAAAACATCCCCTTAATTTAGATTTCCTTTATACCATGTCACACCAAGGATCTACAAGTTGCCAATTATACCTGTTAACATCTTCTTCCCCTTTTTGTCATAATCCAATAGGGGTCTTGTTAAGATAAGCAACTTGAATCTTTACAACTACAAATCATATACTACACTACTAATCCAGCCTTCTAATGTCTCAAATTACCTTCCATGATGCATAATAAGAATAATGAATTCAAGCAGTAGAAACTTAAACTAGAAGTAGTAATAAACAACTAGCAGTAGTAATGAAACCTTTCACTTCAAGTGATGCATGTAACATATCCAAATGGTTAAACACTTTATCATATGCTTCCCCTGAAACCAATATCTTAACCATCTCTTGACCAAAAGTATTAGAATCAACCATAAGAACTGTACGAAGAACTAACCAATATTAGTAACGAATAGCATGTAGTACCATCCATGACGAGCAACAATAAAAATGACTAACAGTAGTTATCGATACCAAGCAGTAGTAACAATGTAGAGCAGCACTAATGGTTCAACAGTAGTAAAAATACCTTAGCAGTATTAACTACAAACTAGCAGCATTAACTTTTGTCGAGCAGTAGTAAAAATACACTAGAAGTCTTAACTACTAACTAGCAGTATTAACTTAGTGCAGCAGTATTACCTTAGGTTAGTAGCACTAACTTCAACAAACAGTATTGCTTTTTTCGAGCATCACTAATAAAGTAGAAGCAGTAGTAAAAACATAGAAGCAGTATTAACCAAGTAAGAGCAGCATTAACCATGCAAATAGGAAAAGCGCTTATAGAAATCTTTTAAATTTAAAATGGATCAGTCGGCCGGGTCTACGAATCTATTCTAACTATCAAATAATTCCTATAATTTTAGATGGGATGGGTGTTGTAATTCGTTCTACATCTCGGGGTATAATGACAGACCGAGAGGCTCAGCATTAACTTTGTTCGAGCAGTATTAACTATTGTAGAGTAGTAGTAATCATGTATGAAGTAGTAGTAACTTCCAATCAGTATTAACATGATAACCACTTTAATAAACTTTCCACAAGAACCTGAGCTCGAACTCTTAGCTTCCACTTTCATATCACCTTTACTGTGATTATACTCCGTATTCATCATTAGCTTAAAGGTTTTTAGAATTTAGAGTTTCCATAAAAAAATGATTTAAGAATTAAAACCTAAATTTTCACAAACATGTTTATACTCTTTATTCCTTAATACCTTCTCTTTAATACCCAAGTATTCAAAGAAAGCATTCCAATAAAAATAACAAGAACACTTTTAAAAACAATGATGAAAGAGAAGTAAAATCATACCAACTTCAACTTTTCTGCAACAGATTTCAAAAATTTATATCTTTCAATTAAAAGCTCAGATTGAAGATCCTTCCTGTGAGAATATGCCTTTATGAGTAAATAACGTTCAATAACAATTTCGTTAAGATCCAAAGGTTAACGAAAGAGATATCCCCTTTTTACCACAGCTGTGTAGAAAGTGACGAAAATAGAAACCAAACTTGAATTTTTTAGATTTCTTTGAATACAAAATATTCTTTCTTCGATTGTAAAACCTTGTAGATCCTAGATCATGAGCCCCGTGGCTCTGATACCAATTGTAGAGTCTAAAGAATAGTTGTAAGCTCAGATTGTTTAGATCTTATATCTAGGATTAACAATAACAATGATAACAATATGCAGCAGAATATAAATAAGAACATCAATGTTATTGAACAAGGTTTTATTACCATACGTTTCCACTAAGCCTCAATTCTATATGATCAGTATAGAACGGTTACCACCTGTAACAGGAATCAAAGATCCTTGAGGCTACACCACACAAACTAGACGTCTACATCTCTTAAGATACACACACACGTTTTTCTTTTCTTTTGTGTACATTAAAACAATGTGTCTATGATCTCTTTATATAGAGAGATCATGACTTACAAAGGAAGTTAACATAAAGATATAAACAAGTAAATATTTTAAACATTAAGAAATATATTATGTTATCTTTATCTTCTTAAGGAGATCTTCTAGAATCTTCATCTTTTGATATCTTTGACCAAATATTCAATAATTCCCCACCAGCTTATAAAATTCTTTAATAACGATTTTGATCATTTTGTTTCATTCTTTTGTTCTTTTGTCTCATCAAATCTATAATTCCCAACATCTTCCTCTAAGATTTCATCAATAACATCTATACTGAAACAGGTATCATCATTCGAATAAGAGTGTTTCATCGCAGAATCGATGTTGAAGATCATTCGTTCAGTCCCAACTCCCAGATTGAGTTGTTTCTATTTAACTCAAATAACTGCATCAGCACTGTGAAGAAATGGTAGTCCCAAAATGATGGAAAGTTTACTATCTTCTTCTATTTCAAGAATAACGAAATCGGCAGGAAAGGTGAATTTACCAACTTCAACGAGCATATTTTTAGCTATTCCAACAGGGTATTGGAATGATCTATCGGCTAATCTTACGCTCATTTTGGTAGGTTTAAGAGTTTCGAGAGATAGTTTGGCATATAATGAATATGGCATAAGGTTAATGCTAGCACCAAGATCGGCTAAGGCATTGCAGGAGAAGGTTTTGTTAAAATTACATGGAATAAGAAAACTTCCGGGATCTCCGAGTTTGGGTGGAACTTTATTTTGAATAATTGCTGAACTTTCATCGCTTAAGAAAGCGGCAGAGATTTGTTCGATTTTGTGCTTGTTGCTTATGAGTTCCTTGAGAAATTTTCCATAGTTAGGCATTCCGGCTAAGACGTCAATAAGAGGTACATTGATTCGAACTGCGCGGATCATGTCAAGAAATTTTCCGTATTGAGCTTCCATTTTCTCTTTCCTTAGACGTTGAGGATACGGGATTTTTGGTTTGTATGGTTTAGGTAACGGAGTCTCTTTAACTGGTTTTGGATTTTGAGTCTTTGGTTGTGATGTCGGTTCTTCGTCTTCATCATCGCTATCGAAGTTGATAGAGGTTTTAAACTTTTCTTGTTGATTATTTGGGTTAACTGGTAGGTTATATGATTTCCCACTTCTTGTGAATACGGCATTTACATGCTCATTGCGAGATTGCGATGGTTGATAGGCTTTAGATTTATGCCCTTTTGGGTTTGGTTGAGTGTTACTTGGAAGAGATCGAGAAGGTCAACCAGATTACTTGTCAGCTAGTCTGTCGAACTTAGTCTTAGGATTTTGGATTGAGGCTTGATGATTTTAGCTACGGTTTTGAGTTGGGTTATGAGATCCATAAACGTTTCTTTGACAAAAGCATTGGTAGATTGTTGAGATTTCATGAAATCGTTGAATTGTTTCTAAAGATCGTATGGTTTATCATCGGTATTGGATCAGTAGTTGTCTCGTTTATAATCATTACGTCCGCTTGAACGCTAATTATCGAGATTCGAGTCTCGGTCGCGGTAATCATTGTAAAAACGAGTCTTACGGAAAGTTTGCATGATTCTGGCTTCTTCTTCTCGGAACATAGGTATATCATCTTCATCAAGATCGGATTTTGTTTTTTTAGCATTAGACTGGAGTTCTTTGTACTGGGTATCCATTTTCAGAGTCATGGCATCCATTCGAGCCATAATTTTGTTAGTATCAGAATTACTGCTATCTTTATCGGCGAAAGCAACGGTTTTCTTAAGAGATGATTTGGTTTTTTAATTTTTAGCCCAGTCGAGCTTGAGTAAGACTTTGTCTTCGAGAATCTGATAAGCTTGATTTGGTGTTTTATAGAGAAAAATACCACCGCCTGCGGCATTTAGAACCTCTTGGGTTATTTTACTGAGACCGTGATAGAAGATTTTTATAATGTTGCCTTTGGACATATTGTGACCATGGCAGTTTCAGAGCATTTCCTTCATACGAAGCCAAGCATCGGTTAGAGATTCGTTTTCATGTTGAGAGAAAGCTCGGATTTCTCCGAGGAGTCAGTCAAAAAGAGTTGGGGGAAAGAATCAGCTAACGAAAGCGATTCAAAGTTCATCCCATTTTTTGATAGTTCCTTCGTTGAGTTCATCCAGCCATGTTTTTGCTTCTCCAGTTAGTGATAGGGGAAACATCATCAGGCGGACGACTTCATTTTCAGTATCTTTGTATTTAAACATATCGTATATTCTGAGGAATTCATGAATGTGTTTATGGGGATCAGTTTTGGTTCTACCATCGAATTGGTTTCCTTTGACAAGAGTCAAGTGGTTACCTTTGATAGCAAATTCGTTTGCGATTTCAAGAATAGTGATCGCAGAACCAGGAGTCAGAGCGAAAACATGGTCGGCAGCCCACATGGGTTCATCAACCATTGGATCGTAATTTTGAAGAATATTAAGAAAGTGACGAAAGTAATTGAGGTTAAGAACTGGCCGGTAGACAATCCTCGAGTATTGTGGTGGATTATTTCTTTGATCGTATGGAACTCTTCTATTTCGTCGACGAAGTCTTTGTTTCATAGTACGTTCAAGTTCAAGAAATGGTTCAACAAGTTCAGAATTGGAAGCACGTATATGCATCCAAGAGAGAAATTATTTGGGTCAGTTTGCCAGAAAATTGTACGATGATTTTTTTGAAAATGAGGGGGAGTCAAAGTAATTTTCCAGAGTTGACTACAGAACAGCTTAAAAATCCTCGACAACGGCGCCAAAAACATTGATGTGTTTCAAAAGCTTTAAATTTATAATGACTGAAAATACCGATTTAATTATAGGGAAACACACGGGTAAAAGTATAACCCACGTATGCAGTATAATAT
>BQNB010122578.1:6050-20260 GCA_026074375.1 Tanacetum coccineum
TTTTGGGGAAGTAGGCAGAATGGTCCCCTTAAGTTATATAACTTAAATGCAATCTCTACCCGGTTTGCATTTTTGACCCTTGTTTTTCTAATTCTTGTAATACAACTTGAGGTTTGGCAGTTTTAGCCCCTCAAGTTGTATTTTCTTCCACCTGGCTGACTTTTAACTTTGTTCTTTCCATTCCGTGCTTGGCTTTGTTGGTTTTGGTTTTCTTTTTGTTCCTTTTTCTTGAATATCCGTATCCTGCACAATACAAAAGCAAAACATACAAATACAATGTATTTTTGGTACGTTTTTAGTCGTTTAAATCCATTTAGAATGGAAAATGGTATGTGTAATTAAGCACATACCAATCAATCAAAGAAAAACAAGAAAAGTAATACCTTTGTAGCGTGATCGGTAGAATCAACCGGTGACCTTCCCCTAACACGAAAGCACCAAGTGAAACCAAGTGATCAAATAGAGATCACCTCTATAATGTATCCACACTACACTTCCATGTATACCAATTGATGCTAGTCAAAAACCCCGTAACTTTAGATTTCACTTTGAATAATCAAGATACAAAGTGATGGGAAAATAAGAACACCAAAACCCTTATAAAAAGAGTGTGTGTGCTGTATGTATATATAGGGAGAGGAGGGAAGAGATTTTAGGAAAGTTATTAATCACATTAATTAGAAATCAATTAGGAGATAATCATATTAATGTTGATTGGTCAAACAATCTTATCCCTTCCCATACATGCATGAATGGCCGGCCCCTATAGGGCTTGTATGGGCCTCCTCTTTTGTTTTCCAAGTCCAATTAACTAAGTACAATACTTAGTTATTAGAAGCCCAATAGTTATCCCGTGTTACGTGGATTATTTATATACCGTAAATACAATAAACACGATATATAAATGGTACCTCAGTGTATATGTGTGTGACCCCATAGGCTCACATGTGTCTAGCCATATAATTAGTTATTATGACACGAGCATACTCCAACAGCTCCCACTTGCGCACGTCATAATAATCAAGTAATTATACAAGCAAAGGTTAGCGTCTAGCAACACGCCAATGCCCCCAGAGACATATGAGGATAGTTTCTTAAACATCTCATTTAAATGGTTTAGATATCACCTCACACTTTTTTATAAAAAATGACACGAATTAGTAAAAAAAGGAAAAACAAACATTTTTATATCTTTTACAAAATATTTTTAGATTTAAAAGAAATATTTTATTCAAATAAATATTTTGAATTTAAATTTTCTACCCAAAACGGCTAGAAATGTTCCAGAAAATACCTCCCCCAGAAAAGACAAAAAGGGGAGCGTCATGCATGGGCGGCCCCCTTAATTTTAAGGGGACCGGCACCCTAATTAAGGGGACCGGCCACGTGTTTTTTTGTCTCAGCTTGCCTATAAATACTGGATTATTCTCCACTGATTTTCTCATCTTTTGCACACACTTTCTTTCTGTTCTAAATCAGTTTATACTTTCCTTTCTTTCCTTTGATCATTAAATCATAAAGCTTTGTTTCCAAGTGATCCAAGCTTTGATCCTCAAGTGCAAGAGAAGAATATTTCCTATCATCAAGTGAAGAAGTATTATAGCTTAGTTGTTGTGTGTCCTTGGCAAACCTTGTGCAATTGTATCATATCCTTGTAAATCATATTGTGTATATTATGAAGGTGTGTATCGTAGTTTGATTATAGCTAAGTAGATTGTAGTGATCATTGTAAGTATAGTTAGATCGGGTGATCTTAGTAAGTTGTGATAGATTGGTGTGATCATAGTAGTGTCTTCGTGAAGTAAAGTTGTGAAGCAAAGTGAAGTTGTAAAGAAGAGAGAAGTTGTATAGTGAAGCTAAGTTAAGAATTGTCGTTAAAGTGGTTGTAGTTTGGTGTTGTGAGAGATTGGTTCTATCTAGATTAGAACTTGACATTTAGCTTAGTGTCAAAAATTGGTGTAAGTGATTGATACGGTTCCTCCGCCTAAAGGGGCTTGTTGACGTAGTGGAAAGAAAACTCTCGAGTTTGGTGCTCGGGGAGTGGAGTAGGGCGAAGAGGTGCTTTGTTACCAAACCACTATAAATCCTCGTATTGTGGTTTGATCTTTCCATTTCTTATCTCTTATCTTGCACATTTATTTACATCTTACCATTACTTACTTGGTCTATATTGTGCATATTATGAATTCACATAAAGTCGAATCTAAGTTTTTATAAACAAACATAACATTAATTTAAAAAGCGGTAACCTATTCAACCCCCATTCTAGTTTTCCACAAAGCAGTTTATGACAGAATTCATTTGGTCATCTAGAAGGACAGACATGATGAGACTTTTGAGTCACTGATCTAAGTTAGCAGCCTTTCTCTTATCTCCAGTCCATTGTCCTTCTGGCTTCCTTTGACCAGCTGTCATGGGGATAAAAGGACCATTTTTGATGATATTTTTAAATTGAGGTTCAATACCAAGGATGCGGCACATGAACCTCTTTTTCATGTGGTGAAAGTTTCCACTCTAGTACCAAGAGCTGCATTTAACTGGTCAACAGGCCATGTATTCAAGAGTAATGAGGTACTTCTACTGCTAGCCCATTTAAAGATGGATCTTGATTTTAAAAAATCTTTTGAGCCTTTTTATATATATCCTTTAAAAGGATTTATAAACCAGGGATGCTCTAATACCAACATGTTGGTCCCTTGGAATCTGATATAAGGTTTATCAAGTTAAACTAATCACATTCCATGGCAACAAAGTGAGTTTTAAACAAATATATATAAAGAATATAAAGAACAAGTTTAAAACACACAGAAGTACTTTTCAACGTATAGGTTCGGGATTATCAAATAAGAATCTATGACACACCTTGCTTGCAGAATAACAAGGTGGTTGAATGGCAATTAGGGTGTTATCTCCTTTGAACTTATTCTCTAACCAAAGTTATGAGAAATAAAAAAACAAACTATTCAACTAGAACTGAAGCTTCAGCTTCAGTGGTTTCTATTCAATTTGTTTAAGAGATAAATGAACTCTTCAATGTGTTTCACATTAATTGGAAGAGATGGCATTTAATCTGGGAATCCCTTTCCTTTTATAGGCAAAGGGATTAGGGTTTACAAGTTAACCTAGTATGCGTGTCATGCATCCAATGGGTGGTTGAGATACCATTTAATGCAGACGTTCTTTAAAGTACCAGGTATAGTCCTTTAAGGAAAAGTTATTGTACTTCTATACCAACTTTAAAAGTAGTCTTTTCCAAGGAGATTGCTTTATTCCTTTTGACATAAAGTAATCTTTTTCCCGCCTTGTAAACCTTCTAGAAGTGAAACAATACGTTTCAACTTCTGTTAAGGAGATAGACTACGCTTAGCTTGGAATTGTCAACCAATCTGAACTGAAGCTCTTTCCAAAGACATTTTTCAGTTTCTGTACCGCTGCAAAAACTGAAGTGAAGATACTTTCCAATCTTCTAAGGACCTGAAGAGCTTACGCTGAAGAAACTTTAGCGACTCAAACTGAAAGACTTTAGCTTGAGTAACACTTAGGGGATTTTATGTTTAAATCTACTGAAAGACTGAAGGGCTCAAGAATTGAACCCAACACTATGTCGGTTCACAACTCTATATATACCATCTCAAACGATGGTTTAGGTGTAGGATCAGAAGAATCGATTGGTTTTCTCTCCGTGTTGTTGCAGCCCTTTTCAACTCCATTAAGGGTTGGTTTTCTTCCCACCTCATCTTTACAAACGAATCAATAAAGCAATCGTTTGGGTCTTGTTCTTGCGTGGGTATTACTTTTCAGTTGACGTATATATATTTGCTTGTTTGTTTTATCTTCGAGTATCGAGGTAATCCGCTCTCTAGATTTCCAGGTTTGTTGTAGGTTTTTACAACACTTACCGTGACTGCGATAGCACATGTACATATTCTATGTTCAAAGTTGATGCTTTGCATTATCATTCATTGGTATTAGGGGGTATAGTTTTACTTATTCTTCATATAATGTGTTTCTAGATCTATTTTATGTAGCAGTTATTTTAGGTTAATAATTTAGTGACTTGTTTAATCTTTGTTTTGTCGCTGAAAAAAGGGACATGCAAATATAACCATGTTTCGTTTCTGATACAAAATCTAATTGTAACTTTAACTATTTTCATTTTAATTATTAATAGATTTTTGTGTTTTGTATTTAGGCAATCCAAAATGGTTTTGTCGTGGAAAGGATGGTAGAAATCAATGCAGAACTTGTTTATGACGGTTGGAAGAGACTTTGCATTACACAGTATGTCCAGATTGATAACCCACTTTCGGACGCAAATAAGTTGATTGTTCAGTGGTGCATGTAGCAGCTAAGTGTGAAATGAGGAATGGAAAGCCACATCCATGTGGCTTTTTTCTTGTTTTTCCTACCATCAGCTTTTCATTTAAGGTAAGTCGCTCTTTGTCTGTTCATGCTTTCCATGGTAAAAGTTGTGTCAGTCGAATTTATGAGAGGCTTTGATGTTAAAAATGACCGAAACAAATCTAACACGTAGAGTTCCTGTCACTGAGTTAACAAGTCTCACAGACCTGTCTAGTTTTAAATTTTTGTTTCCCACTTATTCAGGCATAGTTTTTATTTTTTATCCAGGTAGTGCAAAGTCCGTACGATGGTTGTGAGAAGTTGGCAAAAAACGGTTGGATGTGGAACGCGATAAACTAAGCAGTTTGCTTGATGATCTTAGTCGTTGTTTTTACTCAAAAGCATCATTGGTGGCTAAATGGATTACCTGAGGTATGCTATCTATTGCTTTCATAGAATCCTTTATTTCTCTTTATGGCATTTGAAATCACTGTTATTTTACTTTAAGCTTCATTCGCTCTGATTTTCTTTTAGATGCATAATGAACGATTTATGTGCGCATTTGTCATCATACTATTTTAGCCAATTTTTTTGTTCTTTCATCTTAACGTTGCTGCCAATAATTTGGAATGTCGAATGTTGGTTTAGGGTAATATAGTTCTACATATATTTCATAGTTTTTCTTTGTATATTTGATTTGGATGATAATTACTTTGTTGTGACGAACTGGTCCCCGGTTGCAACTGCGCTTTGTGGCTGTTACAATGTATGAGCTAATGTATGTGTGCGTGTCATGCTTGCCATTACAAACATATTGCTCATGTTTCTTATTTAGATTTTCCATGTCATGACAAGTTTTGATGTTAGAATTGGTATGAGGCGAATGGGAGTAATCGATACATATTTTTTTGTCATGCTTTTTGGAAAATTGTTGTAAGGGGAAGGGTGCTGATGAGGAGCTGTGACATGAAGAAAATTTTATCCGAGCTTCTTTGTGTCAAAAAATTAGCCTTTCGCACTTATTGGAAAACCTTTGTATTGATTTCTCCCACCCTCCGTAATCCAATGTTAGTACTTCTCTTTACTTCACATGCATATTCTTAGTAGAAAATGAACAACGTCTTGGGTGGCGTGACTGTTGGCTATGGCGTTTTGATAACGACAATTTTAGGTATAAAAGGGTGTTGCTACGGAAAGGAGAAAAAAACTTATAAATTACCTGATTACATGTTGTAGAGGCTGCCAAATTTTCTTCAATCGCGCATTCTATGGATACACTGCATTTGGAGATTGGTGTAGAAATGAGTAAGCACCTTTCGGTATTATACCAAATATATTACTCTGTGACTTATTGGCCTAAAATTTTATGGAAAACATGCATACCATGATAATGCATGAACGTAGGTCGTATTAGATATAATTCGTTGTTATTTTCAAGTATCTTTTATCAATTGATTTATGTGATGACCTTTCAATCCTCTTTGCGTTTGCTTATAAAGGGTATGGTATTAGCAAGGATTGGTAGAAAAAATTGTATATGAATAAAGGATTACTTTTTTTATCGGTTTTGACCTTCAATTTTTCTCTTATTGCAATAATTTGCTTCTGTTGGGGCATGAAGTTCGTCAATTCAATGGATTCAAGTTTTCATGTGTTCTGGTACTTGAGACACCAAAAGAACTGCGCAAAGCTATTGTGCAAATTCTGGCACAACTTCTGACAGATTTATTCCAAAATGGTTTAAAGTTTATGATTCTTCACCAAAAAGATATGTTGCTCGATTATAGCATAAAGTCTGAACCGGTGTTCACTCCTTGAAAAATAAAAGCATGTGCTTTTATAATAATATTTATATCTAGCATGTCAAGAGAGGCTCAATTCTGTATTGCGTGCAATATGATAATACGCAAAAGCTTCGCGACAACACGCGGGTGAAGATCCTTGTTGATTAATGTGTAAAAGTAATAGAAATTTGGATAACGTTTTTTTATTATTTTAATAGTATCGTACCTTAATTAGTTCGACACTTTAATTTCTTGAAAACTGAATCTAAATTTCTAAGTATGTCCGTAATGGAACATGAGACCACGCATTAACCGCACCACCACACGTTAGCATCATTACTTTCCCTGAGCACGGGTAATCATCATATTTTGGAGTTTATTTGGTAATCAACTTGACCGAACAAAATCTTGTCGTTTGTGTGTGATAGTGTTTTGTAGGCTATGTTTGCGACTAAATGAAAAAAGAAATATTTTTAGGGTTAAACCATTATTTACCAACTTACTTTCTCCAATTTCCCAACATAAGCAAACTAGAATATATATACTCTCATTATCACCATCCAAACTTTACATTTTGTTTTAAAGTTAGAAACATTCTCAAATGTTACCGTTTTTAACCGGTTACCAAGGACGAAAAACTAACAAGTCACTTTTTTTACCGGTTAATCACCACCTCACTATTACACCTAAGCCCTGTACGAACCACCACTACCCCAACCCTAAATCTCGATCCCAATTCCTTAACTACTACAAACCATAGTAAAAAACCCATCTTTCTCAAAGATCTTAGATGAAAAACAAAAAGAACAATAAATACGTTAATGAGGTTGTCACATAATCACAAATCTCTAAGGATCCAACCAAACCCTTCATTGATATTGAAAAGAAACAACTAACAAACTTACTGTTAGGAATTTTGTAATAGATAGTTACTACTAGTAGGTATGTAGTTCCTACTGGTAGAGTAAAAGTTCTTGCTGGTAGGTATGTAGTTCCTACTGGTAAGGATAAGTTTATAGTTAGTGCTGGCAGAACAAAAGTTATTCTTGCTGGTGGTACAATATTAGTCCTGGTAGTATTATGCTTACTGTCTGGGATAGATAGAAAGTAAGATTATATGATAGGGATATGCATGAGATATCCTAGGAAGTGATAACACTTATCACTTTAGCTTTTAGCGAGTCTTAAGGGAACAAGGAGTTAGGGTTTCATGGGTATTTAAGAAACATACGGCCTTGGATGAAAGGAACTGATTGATTTCATTAGAAAAACACGTTTATTATCAATAGAAAAGATCCATAGAGGATCATTGTTTTTAGTAATTCTTTAACTCTGTTGTTTATATCCGCAATAAAAAAACAATAGATTTTTTTCTTTGTTAGAGTCTCTCTTAAGTTTCTTGTAAGTAGCAATAAGTGCCTACAAAAAAAAACCTTAACATGCTTTAGATCTATCTAGGGTTAGACCTACAAGTGGTATCAGAGCCTGGAGAGAGCCTCTGTTAAAGAAACTTTACTATTCTTACTCATAAAAACTTCACAATGACTTCACAAAATCAGTCACAAACATACCATATGCCATCACCATCAGTATCTACATTCTCTTTCCCATCAACAACTGAACCTGTGTTCTCAGCGTCAACCTCGGAACCAGTTTTTTAAGTCGCAAATCACTATCTCAAACTCACAGAAACCACCCAGTCTCAGCAACTCCAACAATATCACACAACCACTGTCTCAAACAATAATGCCAAATTTCCTTACTTAAAGAAGGAAGAATATGAGACATGGTCCATGAAGATGGAGTATTGGATCATAAACAGTGATCACAACTTGTGGAACATTGTTCTAAATGGAAACAGCAGGAAAAAGACAGGAAGAAGATCCAAAAAGGAAATATATAATTCTTCCACCTGTTTTCTGTAAAGAAACAAAATGTTGTTTCAAAGAGAGACAAAAGCAAGAAACTATATTGCTTCAGTCTCTTCCCTCCTGAGGATCAAATGGCAGATTTTCACTCGAAGGCAGCAGCATCTAGAATGAGCCAAGGGATATTTGGTTGTCTGTCACAGCCAGATTGGAGGTAATGATGATCATAAGAAAAAAGTAGGAAGTCAATGCTAAAGCAAGAGTTTTTAGAATTATGGGTATCGAATCAGAAGGGTTTTGCATAAGGGCTATGACAGGTTCAGTAAAAATTGAGTACAACACAATCAGATCAAGCTAAGCCAGACAATACCAAGATGCAGATTGTAACCTGAAGTTCTAGAGCACTTCCACCCTCTTGGTCACAGTTGGCCAACACTCTTAAAACAAGATGGTCTGATTTATCTTAACATTGATGATCTATACAACAAGCTTAGGAACCCATGAAATTGATTTGTGAAGGGTGGGCTCAAGTTTTAATATATCAAGAGGTACTATTCTGCACCTACCTCATTCCGACCCTTAATTGGCTTCAAAGCACTACTTCAAAGAGTGTCATATCCGATCAATCACATTCAACACTTTTACTTCTTCTTCGAACAAGTCCTGCTGCTTCTAGCAATGTGATTGAAATGATCTCCATTCCTTTGTTGCTGAAAGTGATTCCCACAATAACAATCACGTTAATTAAGATTCGATCAGATTGGGAAATATGGATTTAGAAGGAATTAGAACATCAAATGGCCAAAAAAAAAAAAAAAAAATGTGGTCCAAAAAAAAATGCTCTTGTAGATTAACAAATTTGCGAAAGAGAAGAGCAGGGGAGAAAGTGAAGTTAATAACAAGGGATGCCCGCAAGGTTTTTTGACAAGAAGAAGGTTCAAATGCTATAAATGCTCAGAGTTAGGTCACTTGCTAGGGAAATGTACAGGAAACAGTAGGATTTCTAAAGCAAGGTTCATTTCATTCAACTTAAGGAGCTGGATAGACAGAAGCAACCAAAGCCTTGGTTTGTCTTGTTTGATTCAATGTTAAACTGGTCAGTCCAAGAAGGATTAATATATGGAAAAAGGGTGCTCAAGTATAGGTATGATTGATGGAGCTCGAGAGGATGCTACTGGTATTGCTACTGGTGATTCTACTCGTGCTGTGCTAATTGATGTTTCTAATGCTGCAGCTGAATTTTGCCCTTGATTGGTGTATCTCTTCTCAGGTACATAACATGTCCTTTGGTTGTAAACATCTAATATGCTGAACTTAAAAAGGAATTTGACAATGTAAAAGTTCAATACAAAAAGTGTTATATCCAGGTTCAAGCATATAAAAGTACATTACAAACTTTAGAACAACAGAAGGGATGGTACCAAAGTAATCAGCTACCATTAGAAGAAAGAATTTAGCAATATTAACTGCTATTTAGAAAAACACAAACAAACATGATATAATATACTGAGAAAACTGAATGAACAGGCTAGGAAACTTTGAAAAAAAGAATATAAGGTTCACTTTATGAGTCTAATGCAATGTTTTGACAAATGGAGGACTCTTCAAAAACCTGGAGACAAACTGATCCATAGCTCCATGTCTCAAAGATCAAATTTTTGTTTAGGATTGGAGGAAACTTTTGGATCAGATGAGGTGTTTGATCCCTCTGCCCCTAGCATCTTTGACACCACACCTAAGGATGTTGCAGAGAAACCTCTCTATGACAGGTTTGTCAAAGCTGTTGGAATGCATGCTGTTCCTCCTCCTATAACAGGAACATTTATGCCTCCTTCCAACAATCCTGACCTTGATGATAACAGTGACAAGTCCTCAGACTCAGAGACCACTGGCTTTGCATCCTGTATTTCAAGTGTTAAGTCCTCAAGCTCTAAGACCAATGAACCCTTAGCCTCTGCCCCTAGTTTAGTTGCTTTCCAAACAATGTCAGAGACTGCTGACCAACAACTCAAGTTGACCACCAATGATGCATCTAGTTTTTCTTTTAAAGGGGAATTGTAAAACCTTCCCTAGGAATTTTAATGTAGATAAGAGTGGAATGAACAGTAGAGCTCTTTGATAAAAGAAACTTCTTTTGGTTCAAAGACATTTTTGTTGTGTTGGTAGTAAATTTCCTTTGATTAAAGATAATGATTTTTATGAGAAACAGATTGAATTGCATAATAAACCTATGTGGAATAATGTTACACATATTCCCTCATTTGTACCAAAAGCAGCATCTGTTCCTGCTGGTAGTAGGAATAGACCAACATCTGTTCGTGCTGGTAGTAGAAATACAAAGATGAGCCTGAAAACCAAGTTGCTCATCTGCAGTTTAAAAACCAAGTGATCCAGTCCCAAAAGAGTATACCAAAAACCAAGATTTTCCAAGAGGCAAAAACCATTTACAACAAGCTTCACAAAATATAGAAGAAAACAGCAAAAAGTAATAAGAGATATATAACAAACTTAACAGTACCAGTCCATGGAACCTAGGACCGCCTGGATTCAGAAATATGTTTTCTTGAGAAAGGCAATCAACTGAACCGCAGTGGTAAGTTCATTACCCACTGTTCCGTGACAAATTTCCAGCTGATGATCGAGCATTCTTTCGATAAGGTTGACAGAGAGAGGATACTTCTTGTCGACAAACATATGTACAACGAGTCCACTAACTGTCTCCAACACATGAACACCAGAATAAGAATATAGCTTCCAGCTTTGAATACTCCAAGTGTGTTGGTTCTTCCAAACATCACTACCATCATTCACTTCAGGTGAATCCATCAAAACCTTAAGATCTCCCCAAAGAACAAGACCAACTCCCGTAGCTTTCTTATCCTGATAAAATGTCATCAAAACGACGTGCAGAAAAAAAAAAAAAACGCCATAATGGGTCATCAAGTCTGCTCTAGTAACCAGTGAAGGATTCCCTAAGACTTGTGGAAGCACTTGAGAGAGTTGTCTTTCCTGATAAGACAATTGATCCGAGCCTAACCCCCGTAATGCAATAACTCCCAGTCAACAACAACATATAAATTAACGGGTGTATCATCATCAGAAGCAGAATCCGCATCAGAAGCATACTTAATGCACATTTTATGTTTAGCTTCAGGATCTCCGTCTTCAATAGAAATGGTAGAGTGAGAAGTATGAACACCTTTTCGGCCTAGTCGCTTCTTCCGGGTACCAACCTTCTTGAGTGAGGAAGCAGTGTGTTGTGCTGTAGAAGCAGTGTGTTGTGCTGTAGAAGCAGTGTTAGAAGGAACTTCAACATCCTCTATTATAGCTTTCTGAGAAGGAACTTCAACAGATGGTTGTTGTGATTCATCAGGAACAGAAGACTTTGGAGCTTCAGTTGATTTGGACTTCTTTGAACTAGCTTGTTCCAAATCTGCACCAAGTCTTTTAAGAGACCTCCTGATGTTTTGAGAGTTTTTAAATTATTCAAAAGTGCTCTGATTTGTCAAACCAGTTTTGAGTGATCAACAGAAAATGAACTTCACATGCTTCATGGTCCATCCTGAGTAAAAATGGTGAGCTTTGTTTCTTCACAAAAGACTCATAATAAGCCTTCTTTTGAGCATAGGTCAATCAGGTCATCTTTCCTCTTGTCCTGAAACCTCTGTGCAGCAAAATGCTCTTTTCTTCTTTAGCAATCAAAGCTACAATTCTTTTCAGCACAAGTTAGTCGTCATTGACAATCAGGAACCCAAAGATCAGCATAAGTCCGTGATTGGCATGGACCTTGACCCCTTTATGCTAGTCCAATCAGAATCTGAATAGTATTTTTGCTGAATTCAGCACATCATGTTGTCTTTTCCTTTGCATCTCTTCTCTTTCTCTTTCCAACTCATCCTGCTCTTCTTCATACATTCTCCTAGCAGCTTCTTCACCTAAATTGTCTTCCTCTCTTTGCCTAAATGTTCTTTCTCTGACAGGAGGGTCTTCTTCCAACAAAGGAGATTTACCCTTGTTGGAAAGGATCTGCAGAAGGACCAGTAGTAGCACCAGCAAAGGAAAAAAATTAGAATAGCAGAACCACCAGCAAACCTCATCATAAGGAAATATATAATTAAGAGAATATCAGCTTCATGAGAACCACCAAGTATGAACACTGAAGCAGCAACAGCTGTAGCACTGCTAGGCCGATCTTGATAATAGGAATCCACATCTTCTGGCTCAGCATCCTCTTCTTGTCAAATCAGTCATCAAACAAACTTCCTTTTTCTACTCTTGAGTTTATCCTCCACAACTTCACTCTTCTTTACCACTTACCTACTAACCATCCCTTGATGCAGCTGTGTGCTTAAATCAAAAATTCTTGAGTAATCACTTTCCTTCACAAGAGTGACACTAGAGAATACAAGGCTGATAGTTTATCAAGTCCTCAGCATACCTCCTGTGGTTGTACCCTGCAGGGTGGCACTTGAGGTGGCCTAAGGGAGTGAGGGTATGACAAGAACCTCCCATTGTTTTCATCTTCCAACAATTGTAGAAGTGAATAGTCAGGAGCGACTCATGAGGTCTATGAAGAAGAGGCAGATGTTAGGGTCTGAAGAGGGACCCTTCTCATTCACATGGAGCACTAGATGTAGTAGTTATTATCTGGGTGGTGTGGATACATAATCAAGAAGTGAATCAGGTAAAAGTGACATAGACTTAGGGACAGTCTGAGGGTAAGAATTGGTGCAAGCTCTCCTGAACGTTCACCACAATAGCCAGCTTGAGTAGGGTGAATCATTATAGCCAAAAAAGTGGCATGTGGTTTCCTTGAAAATTTAACCTCATGTTAGCAAACATTTTGCTTGTCAGTTTAAAAGCATGATATTGTTTGGTACTCCTAGGTTCAATTTCCAAAATCATTTGAAGAAACCTAGGAAACATCAAAAACTTTTTAGGATTGTTGATGTTGTTAACCATCCCTTTGAAAATATAGCTTGACCAATTATACCTCCTCCCCTCAGTCAAACAAATAATAGCAATAGCCAATTGGCTCCCAAATTGATCCCAGCTACCTGATTTGGTACTGAGACAATGCATGATAGTGTGAACTAAGAACCTCCATTGAGGTGAGAATTTGTTTTTGAAGAAGGTCAGCTTGCCTTCACTGGGGTATCCAAGATTGTCCATACCTAAGTATATGTCAGCTATGGGCAAGTCCTCAACACCACCATCATCATCTAATTGAAGTTGGCTCCTAACTAATGATTCAGTGATTGTATAGGGAGTCCTATCAATGGTGGCCAGTATAGCTGGAGGGCCTTCCTTAGAAGCTCTGAGAGAGGCCGTGGACCAGAACTGTTTGACCAAAGAGTCATAGATGATGGGGTCATGGGTAAGAGCATACCTGATGTGCGAACCCCGCAAAAAGTCAAGAACTTGGTGATAGTCGTCACTTCCTTTTGGTTTCTCCAAGAAACCCACCTTGTTGTGCTCATCACGATACTTAATTGCGGCCATTGATTTGATGATTACAAAGAATGTGGTTGAGTGTTAGTGCTGGTGTATGTTTGCAAGAGTAAGTTACTACTGGTTGGTAGGGGAAATCGAGTTTTTCAAAGAGTGAGTGGAGTGAGTAAAAAGGGCTGTTAAAATTAGGGTTTGTAAAAATGAGAGGAAAGAGTAATTATCCCTTTAAATAGGTGACCCTTTGATGAATTAAATGCCCAATTGTCTCAACTATAACTTTGAATTAATGTAAAACTCAATTTAAGACACCCGCTCAAAGAAAAGTCAACCCCAAAGTAAACTAACAAGACCAGTAGGAATTGTTCTACCAGTAGGAACCAGTAACGCTACCAGTAGGAACTCTTGCAACACCAGAAAAGACACTTAACCAACCCAAAATGAGTACTTTATCATCAGTATAAGGCCACATTCTCTATTTGAATTCACACTCATGAATCATCCATCTGCAAAAGGTTAGAAAAACACACAAAACATATACAATGAAAAGGAAAAATTTTAACTACCAGAATCAACTAAAACTATCAGTAGAAAAATATGAAAACTACCAGAAGAAAAATATGTTGAAAACTAAATGGTAAACATACAAGAAAAACCTACTACTTAGAAAATTTTACAAAAAGAAAAACCTACTACTTAGAAAATTTTACAAAAGTAGTCCTCCCCTTGGACTCAAATCCTCCCCTTAAGCATGGCATCTAGGGATTAA
>BQNB010122579.1:5286-20260 GCA_026074375.1 Tanacetum coccineum
TTGTTTTCCTTTCTTTTTGCGGAGATGAGACAGTTTCCCGACATAAGTGTACTCTTAGCTTCTTTTAACTTCTTACGAATTTTTTCTTTAGCTTATATTCCTAATGTTTGGTTTATTTTTTTTGTTACTCAGACTTTGGCCAACACTTGGATTTCGCCATTACCACACGCACAAAACATTGATGCCAATACAAGTGTGAGAAGACGCCATATTGTCGATCGTGCAAGCATTTCTGACGCTGAACATGGCCAACCTGATTCTGCGTGTGATGAAGGTTGGCACCTCTCTTTTGTTGCTTCTACTAAACTGATTTCGCGCGTCGTTTTGAAGTTGGAAAAGCTGATAAAGAAATTATGAAGTAGTCCAGGATCGTGGAGAAACAAGGTTAGTTGTTTTCTTTTTTTAAGCTATTACCAAATCTTATAAATAAACAACGCTTGAATATCATTACTGTTGGAAAATTTTAGTGGAAAATGTGTTTTCACTAACTTTGGACATAGATAATTATTAGTAAATATAATTATTAAATGTAAGGCCAGGTCGAGCCAGTATATGTCCAAAACAGAGTTAGTGTGAATGAGATATCGAGTCTCAAAGAAGGAAAGTTGGAATGGAGGAAAATGGTTAAATGTCAGTTACGAGCTCGTTTGGTAACTGCAAATTAATGTGTCCTTAATTGACAATTGAATTGGCTGTTATTATTTGTTTCAAAGGTTTATAACTGTAAATTAATGGGTCATTAATTGACAATTTAATTGGCGGTTATTATTTGACTCAAAGGTTTATAACAGAAAATTAATGAATCATTATTAAGGCATTAATTGACATTGATTGCACCATTACACCATATGCATATGAATGTGTATAAATAGATGGCAATCTCAACTATTCCAATATACGACCACAACAACAAGAAAAAACACACAAGAGAGAAAAGCTCCATTAACAAGTTTTCCAGCAGTCTTGTCGATCAGAAGTACTCTGTTTTTCGTGATATTTCAGGCAAGTATGTCAGGTCCGGCTGTACAACAGCTTTGGACGTTGTACCCTGGGAAACAGACGGCGAATCTGTTTTAAGGGAATCGTGTTCAACACGAGCCTCGTTCTTTTACTGCTTATGTTATCTGTTTTTCTTTACGTTCATTTACTTGTTAATTATTCGATCTACGCTATTAAAAGTATGCAGGTTTCCCAACAGTCTTAAAACAGATTCTGTTTACACAGAATTAAAACGCTTTTAATTTTGATATAATATTGTTAACAAGTTTTCTTATAAATTATTTCTGTCGAAACCTAGATAGAGTTTCGTTGGAAATCAGTTTTACAAAACAGATTTAATTGCAGTTTTATAGATCGATAATAATTTTCGAATCAGTTTGCGTATTTAAACCAAGCTTTGATTTAATATAAACTGGTCTATTTTATTCATTGAAACCAAGACTGAGTTTCTTTGAAGCAGATCCGGTACAAGCGGATACCGAGTGATTACAGTTTGTTTAACTGTTTGTGTTAATATTTCAGAATGACTAACACTCAAACTCCTCCAACTGTTGTGAACACAACCGGTGCGCCGGTTACCAACGCAGTGGCTAATCATGCTGAGAAACCAGAAAAATTCAATGGTCAGAATTTTAAGAGGTGGCAACAGAAGATGTTCTTCTATCTCACCACCTTAGGCTGCTGCAGGTTCTTGAAAGAAACTGCACCTCAGTTGAACCTCTTGAGAAGGTTTCAATCCTCTAATTGCACGGCTGTGCAAGCTGTGGGGAAGCATGGAAAACATTTCAGACTTTTTGTGTCACAATTTCACAATTATGTTCTGAATAGTTTGATAGATCCTTGTATAATGTGTACTGCAAAGACCCACCGACTGCCAAAGATAAGAATTATGGGAACGTCATTGGAACGCAAAGTACAAGACAGAAGATGCTGGTACAAAGAAATTCGTGGTAGCTCGGTTTTTGGATTACAAGATGGTTGATTCAAAGAGCGTGGTCAGTCAGGTTCAAGATCTGCAAGTTTTGCTGCACGATATTCATGCTGAGGGAATGACTTTGAGTGAAACTTTTCAAGTTGCTGCTATTATTGAAAAGTTACCTCCAAGCTGGGTAGAATTTAAAAACTACTTGAAGCATAAGCGAAAAGGAGATGAGTGTTGAAGACTTGGTTGTTCGTCTTCGTATTGAAGAGGACAACAAAGCTGGCTCCGAAAGACTCTGATACACCTGATTTGCCAAGCTAATATGGTTGAGCATGCTGGGTCATCTTCAAGGTTTATTGACCAAGGGGAATAAGAAAGACAAAAAAGAAGAAATGGGACAAAGAAAGGACCAAAGGGAAGTCGAGAATACCTTTGCTCATAAATGCTGGGATTGTGAAAACAGAAGTTTCCAGGAGTGGACTTGCTACAACTGTGACAAACAGGGTCACCGTGCTGCTAATTGCAAGATGCCAAAGCGGGTGATTCCCACGCAGGGCAATTTATGGTAGATGTGCAATTATCTTTCCTATCGGCGTGACATGATTGCGATGGTGTTGAAATGTGTGACCGTGAATGATCTCTGAGGTTAAACCTGGTAGGTTACTAACAACAGTGGTTGGTGGATTTGAATACTGGGGCAACGTGCTGATAAGAGTATTTTCACTTTTTCAGAGCGGTTGACAATGGACAGAAGTGTTTTATGGGAACTCTGCAACTACTGATAACAAGGGTGAAGGAGATGTTATTTTGAAGATTGACATCCGAGGAAAGAATCAATGTTGACTAATGTCTTGTGAGGTTCCGGAGATTCGCAAGACTCTTGCTGTCGGTTGGCTGTTAAACAAGTTTGGTTTTCGTTTAGTTTTTGAGTCTGATAAGTTTGTTTTGTCTAAGAATCAAATGTATGTTGGTAAGGGTTATGCTCTGTGAATGCTATGTTTAAACTCAATGTAATGGTGGTCAAGAATGATATCAATAAAAATGACTTTCTGGCTTACTTGATTGAGTCTTTTTCTTAATGTGTGGACATGGGTCTGTCTTGGACATGTAAATTTTAATTCGATGCGTCGTTTGATTAAATTTAATAGCATACCAAACTTTCATATTGATTCTAAATACAAATGTGAAACTTGTGTTGAAGCCAAACTTACAAGAACTTCTTTCAAATCGGTTAAGCGAACCGAACCACTTGATATGATACACACAGACATATGTGATTTGAAATCACTACCCACGAAGGGTGGCAATAAGTACTTTATCACGTTTATTGATGATTGTACCAAGTATTGCTATGTTACTTGTTTGAAAAGTAAAATTGAAGCTATAGACAAGTTTGTTCTATACCAAAAACCGATAGTTGAATATAAACTTGGTAAGAAAATCAAGGTTGTACGAAAGTGATTAGAGGAGGTGAATACGTGCTCAATTCGCCGAGAGCTTTGTGCGAAACCTGGATTAGGATCACGTGTTCATGCTCCCTATTCACCTCAGCAAAACAGGTTTATTGCCGAGGAAGAACCGTTACCTTGAAAGAAATGGTTACTGCCAGTTGATCAGTTCTGGCATTGAGCAAGGACATGTGGGGGGAAGCATTCTGACGAGCTACTTTATCTTTTAAATAAGATACCTCGTAAAGAAAAGGAAAGTCTCCTTATGAATTCATGGATAGGAAGAAAACCATTCTATCAATACTTAACGAGTGGTGGGGCTGTTTAGCCAATGTTAGCTGTGCCAACTCCCCAAGGCTATTGCCCCAAAAGATTGGACCTAAATCTGTGGATTGTATATTAATTTGATATGCTAAGAATAGCAGTGCTTATCGTTTCATTGTACATTGAATCGAAAAATCAGATATCCAAGGGAATACAAATAATGGAATCCTAGGAATGCTTCTTTCTTTGAAAATATATTTCCTTGTTTATCAAAGGGAAAACGGGGCTCATCTAGATTAGATGACAAAGTTCTCCGAGATAAGAGACAAAGAGATGATAATGATCTCAACGATGAGAGACACAGATTCAAACCGTGAAGAAGAAGTAGAAGAAAACCAAGAAGAAGGCAAAAGGGCAAGAAAACGAGAATCGTTTTTGGACCCGATTTTGTTTCTTTTATGGTAGAAAATGAACCCACATCTTATTGAGAAGTGGTAACTTCCTCGGAAGGGCAACAATGGAGAGAAGCCATCAAAAGTGAAATAGAATCTATTTTACAAAATCATACGTGGGAGCTCGTGGATTTACCTCCTGGTTGTAAACCACTAGGCTATAAATGGATCTTCAAGAAGAAGATGAAAGCTGATGGTACCGTTGACAAATATAAAGCAAGAGTGGTAATCCAAGGGTTTAGACAACGTGAAGGTCTAGACTACTTTGATACTTATTCGCCGGTTACGCGAATAACCTCGATTAGAATGATAATTGCTATTGCCGCTTTAAGAAATTTGGAAATTCACCAAATGGATGTGAAACAACGGCTTTTCTAAAAATGGAGATTTAGAGAAGAAATATATATGAAACACAACCTGAGGGTTTCATAGCTCCTGGTAACACAGAGTGGGCAAGGTTTGTAGACTTGTAAGTCGTTGTATGGCTTTAAAGAAAGCTCCCAAACAGTGGCATCAAAGTTTGGACCACACCATGTTAGAGACGTTTGAGATTCCAAAATTAATGAATGCGACATAGTGTGTTTATGTGAAGGGACCACAAGTGCTGGATATGTAATTGTGTGTTTGTATGTCGATGATATGTTTTATCGTGGGCAGCAGCGACAAAGATTAATTAGAATCCACTAAAGGACATGTTTGAAATCAAAGTTTGACATGAAGGATATGGAGTTTGGCTGATGGATCCTTGGATATAAAGATCATACGAACTCATAAATGGACTTGTGTTAAGTCAAGCACATTACGTGGACAAAATTCTTAATACTCATAATGCGGGGGATTCCGGCCAAGCTAGAACTCCAATTGACACCAGTATGCATCTATCTAAAAATAGAGGCTTAGGTGTTGCCCAATTAGAGTATTCAAGGATTATTGGCATGTTAATGTACTTGATGACAGGTACCCGACCTGACTTAGCATATGCAGTTAGTAGGCTAAGTAGGTATACGAGTAATCCAAGTTATGCACATTGGAAAGCTATAACGAGGGTACTTCATTATTTGAGATACAGTCGTGATTATGGACTGCATTATGACAGACATCCTGCTGTTATCGAGGGATACAGTGATGCAAATTGGATATCTGACATAAAGGATTCTAGATCGACTAGTGGATATGTGTTTACACTAGGAGGGGCCGCTATATCTTGGAAGTCTTCCAAGCAAACTGTTATAGCTAAGTCCACGATGGAATCAGAATTTATCGCGCTAGATAAATGCGGAGAAGAGGCGGAATGGCTACGTCAATTCGTAGAGGACATACCAAGGTGGCCTAAACCGGTAACGGCCATTAGTATACATTGTGACAGTAAATCGGCCATGGGAAGAGCTAAAAGTACAATGTATAATGGAAAGTCCAGACATATCCGTCGTCGACATAACTCGATACGACAACTACTCTCAACTGGAGTTATCTCAATTGACTATGTGGCGTCAAAGGATAACATCGCGGATCCGTTTACAAAAGGCTTAAGCAGAGAGTTAGTTAGTAAGTCGTCTAAAGGAATGGGACTAAAGCCCTTGAAGGAATGAGTTTCTATGAAGGAAAACCTAACCTAGTTGACTGGAGATCCCAAGATCTAGGTTCAATAGGACAACCTAATCATAGAAATGTGGGGGAAGTCACGTCAATGTGGGGGAGTTACTTATCTTGTAACCTCCTAGCCCATTCCTATAACAATGTGACTTGTTGAGAGGTCAAACATATGGCTTTAATGGTTCAGGATGAAATCATAAAGCATAAAGATTCAAGATGAAATCTGAAAGTATATGTTTCTAATGATTCAAGATGAAATCACCTATGTGAGAGAGAAGTGGGGTCGCTTCGAAGGGAATTGTGGGGGCGCAATTCCTAAGAGCTCTTGCAGAACCAGGCTAGTGCTCATGACCATGACGGGCACGACTATGAGGACTTGACAAGGTCAGGGAGAGTCGTGTGTGAGTATGTATTGTCGTCTACATAAACAGAGGCTGAGTTCAAGGACATCGCGTCTACTCAGATCTAGGAGGCTAAGTGCATCTCACAAGGGAAGGTTCAAAGGGTCACACCTACCTATCTTATGCAGGACTCAACCGCAGAAATTTCACCGAAAATTTCGAGTGTTTTCGACCGATTTCCATTCATGTGGGGGATTGTTGGAAAATTTTAGTGGAAAATGTGTTTTCACTAACTTTGGACATAGATAATTATTAGTAAATATAATTATTAAATGTAAGGCCAGGTCGAGCCAGTATATGTCCAAAACAGAGTTAGTGTGAATGAGATATCGAGTCTCAAAGAAGGAAAGTTGGAATGGAGGAAAATGGTTAAATGTCAGTTACGAGCTCGTTTGGTAACTGCAAATTAATGTGTCCTTAATTGACAATTGAATTGGCTGTTATTATTTGTTTCAAAGGTTTATAACTGTAAATTAATGGGTCATTAATTGACAATTTAATTGGCGGTTATTATTTGACTCAAAGGTTTATAACAGAAAATTAATGAATCATTATTAAGGCATTAATTGACATTGATTGCACCATTACACCATATGCATATGAATGTGTATAAATAGATGGCAATCTCAACTATTCCAATATACGACCACAACAACAAGAAAAAACACACAAGAGAGAAAAGCTCCATTAACAAGTTTTTCAGCAGTCTTGTCGATCAGAAGCACTCTGTTTTCCGTGATATTTCAGGCAAGTATGTCAGGTCCGGCTGTACAACAGCTTTGGACGTTGTACCCTGGGAAACAGACGGCGAATCTGTTTTAAGGGAATCGTGTTCAACACGAGCCTCGTTCTTTTACTGCTTATGTTATCTGTTTTTCTTTACGTTCATTTACTTGTTAATTATTCGATCTACGCTATTAATAGTAGGCAGGTTTCCCAACAAACACAACCACATCATTTGATATGATATGAAAATTGACTCATGAAAGACACTCAAACGATGGCCGGGTTGAGTGGGATGGACCTAGTAACTATTTTTCGATACCGGTTATGGAGGGATTTGAAGTCAATGCAAGTCGATTTCTTTGTTTCTTTAATGACTAACATGAAGTTTTGAATAGTTGATAAGTTAAGAAATTTGACGTGTCTGGCGTTTATACGACTTACATGGCTTTCTAACGCCCTAATCAGATTTAGAAGTTCCGATTAGAAATGACTTGTAGAAATTGATTAGAAATGACTTGTAGAACTTTATAATCCGGTCTCTAGCATTTATAGTCGTTTGGAAACTCATAAATATGTTATCAAAGACTAGTCATTTGGAAACTGATCATATATAGGGTGTAATTGATACCTTAAGTCAATAATAACATCACTAACATCACCTGATAGATCTAAGCTCGCCGGATTCTTTAATTATGTCTTTAACAAGAATGGATCATGTATGATGAATGAAGATGAAATAATAAATGGAAAATTTCTCAAAATAGATCAGTCGTCAAAAGTGTGTACCTTTTCTAGAAAAAAAAAACTTGACTTCTCAAAATAGATCAATCGTTTAAAAAAATCATACTTTTTGTGTAAGTAACTTTTCAAAAATGACTTTACAAAATGTTTTTGGACGACCTTTTCAGAAAAATCACAAAAAGTTCTTTTAACAGGTCGCCCAAAAACATATCTAAAAAGTTACTCACAAAAGTATAATTTTTTAGGCGACTATGCGACTGGTCTATTTTAAGAAGTCAAGTTTTTTTTTTTGTCTAGAAGAGTTATACTTTGGGCGACCTGTCTATTTTGAGAATTTTCACATAAATAAAAGGTTAGGAATTTTTTTTTAACTAAATTAAAAACGGTTTCCATCAAAACATGCATGTTTGATAGTTAAACTAAACAAAGCAAACAATTTAACACTTCCTGTAAGTTTTCAAACACTTTATGTTAAACTAAACAAAGCAAAAAAGTCGTTTACAAACACTTTGTGTTAAACTAAACAAAGCAAAAAAGTCTTAGTCCATGTAGGTTTTCGAACACAAAATGATGTATATAAACTAGCAGCATTTTCTTCCTTTAAACGATGCAGGATAAAAGATTGGGTAAAAGCCATTTATTACTAACCTACTTTCTCATTTGTACCGTAATGACCAACTTACCTTTTTTCGTCCTCATTACACCAACGTACATTCAAATTTTGTTCGATATCACCGATATGACTATAAAATGACTATATTATCCTTGTCTTCTTTAACATATTTACAATCATAATTTTTTTAAATCTTACTGTTTTAAAAGGAAAATTTAAATTTTTTATCAAAAATTTTTTTTTAAAAATAATAAAATATTTTCTACGTTATTTTTAGTAAAAAATTAAATTTTTTTTTACAAAAACTAAAAAAATAAATTGCACTTGTTAAAATCTTAATTTTTTTTAAAAAATTTTAAATTTTTTCGTACATCTAAATTTTTTTTTTTTAAAAAGTTAATTTTTTATCTACGAAAAAAATTATATTTTTTTTAAAGTTAAGAAAAACATTAAAAGGTAAAAAAATTCGAAGTAAAAAGTAAAGTAAAAAAGTTATAACTTTTTTATCTTAAAATTTTTTTTTGTTAAATTTAAAAAGTACGAAAAAAATTAAATATATTTAAAAAAATTAAGATTTTATAAAGTACGAAATTTTAAAAAAGAATAATTACTTGTCAAAGCACAAAATTTTAAAAAAAGTATTTTTTTTAAGTACGAAATTTTTAAAATTTTTTTTTTTTTAAATCGTAGTTTTTAAAAAATTATGATTTAAAAAATTTATTTTTTGTTAAAGTACTTGTTAAAGTACTTTTTAAAAAATTAAGATAAAAAAAATTATGATTGTAAATATGATAAAGAAGACAAGGGGAATATAGTCATTTTATGTAGTACGAAAAAAAATAAGTTGGTCATTACATTACAAATGAGAAAGTAAGTTGGTAATAAATGGACTTACCCTAAAAGATTTAAAGGAGGAATAAAAGCAACTAACTTTTTTTTAGAACGGCTTGTTGTTAGTTGTTAGTGGTTCAGGTCAGCATTGACATCCAATTGGGCAGTATGCTGTACCCTGAACCAGCCTGTATTTTCTCCCATTCCGCCAGAAGGGGTAAAAGTCCCGGGTGGGACTCGAACTTGAGACCTTCCCTAGCCAAACATCCCCTCCCCAAGCCCCTAATGAATCTTGGTGGCCAACTGAGCTAGCCCAGTTAGTTGGAATAAAAGCAACTAATTACGTACTTAAGTTGGTTACTTTCATTTTCCTCATTAAATAATCTTAGTTGGTGTTTGAATTCGACTTAATTGAGTTAATATTAAACAAAAATGAATTTATTAAGTCAGATGAAAGTTGTTTGTGTATGACTTAATAGAGAAAGATGACTGAAAATATTATGTAATTAAACTGAAGGTGTCTGCATTAAGTTATCTGTTAATTAAACATGATTTAATAGAAAATTTTAACAAACAAGCCCTTACACTTTAAAAATAATCTACAAAAGATATATATGGATACATTCGTTTAAGTTTTGTCATATACATGTTGGATTAGGGGTGAGCATATGTTCAAGACCGGACCGGACCGGCCAAGACTGGACCGGACCGAGGACCGAAATGGTCCATATTGCCGGACTGCGGACTGGATCGAAATGGTACGATCCGGTCCGGGTCGGTCTTCGGTCCGGTCCGGTCCTACACGGCATTATCATCGGGTTTTTGGTCGGACCGGACTGGATAATCAATTATCTTGTATAGCAGTCATAACGATCCAAATTGGCATCACAAGGTGCAAGATTGATATGAAGGGGACAAGGGGTAATGAATGTAAAAAAATAATTTGCTTGGACAATTCATATTTATAAAGGCTGAAAATTTACACTTTTTCCTTTCTTTTTATGAAAATATCTTTTTTTAACAATAAACATATCATCTCAATACTTAACCACAAGTATGTGTTTCGTGTACATTGTTGTATATAAACCCAACATAGACTCCTTTCTTTAACCAATGCGGGATTCTAAGTTGTCAAAGTGATCGTCCACATTAGCCGCACAAATCAATCTTATTACTACAAATATTTACAACAATGTGATCCCACTTCACTTGCATATAGATGTCAATATGTTGCTCTTGTTAACTTGCTTGTTAACCGGGAGTCAACGAGAATAAAGCAATGCTAAACTATCTAAGATAGGTAATATTGATTTTTAATACGTATGACTTTAGATTTGAGATATATTTTCGAGTAGTCACTTCTGCCAAAACTAATCACAACGACATCATTTCATATGATATGGAAATTGACTCACTGAAAGATGTTATGACAATGTCCGGGTCAAGTGCGATGGGCCTAATAAGTCTTTTTCGATACCTGTTGAGGGGATATTTGAAGTCAACGCAAGTCGATTTCTTTGTTTCTTGAATGACTAACATGTAGTTTAGCATAGTTTATAAGCCAAGAAGTTTTACGTGTCTAGCTTTTATATGGCTTACATGGATTTCTAACGCTCTATAAGTTCCATTGATTTAAGTTTGAATATAAGAAACATAACTTTATTATTTTAAATAATTATATACTCTTTAACATTCTTAACTAATAACCATAACTGTGGACCTGGTCTTTCTTTTGTTTGTGAGAAAACATGATCGGTCATGTTGATCTAAACTTGAGAGAATCTCAATCCTATTTATAGTACTCCTCGTATTTTTAAGAGTATAGATGTTAACAAGGCTAAGCATGGTTCGAAAATTAAACCGGGTTGATCAAAGCCCGACCGGACTGAAAACCAACGTGGCTTAAAACACCGGACCGAAATGTTTGGTCTTATCCGGGTTGGTTCGGTCTGAAATGTTTGGTCCGTATCCGGGTTGGTTCGGTACGAGCTCGGTCAGGTCTAAGCATTGTGTTATTATTACTAACATTTGCAACAACTATATGATCCCACTTCACGGCTCTTGTTAACTGTTAGTCGTACGGATGAATTTGGATTTTTGGGTTTGAGCTATATCTTTGAGTAGTCACCCATGACAAATATAACACACGACAATGGAAGTCGATTTCTTTGTTTTTTGAATGACTAACATGAAGTTTACCTCCGTGAGACCAAAGTTGTTAGGCCTAACAGCATGAACACAAATAGGAGACACCCTGATAATAATCCAAACTCAACCTGTATACAACGTCGTATATAAACAAGAATAGTTTCTTTTCTTTGATCTATGTGGGATTGAAAGCGGCCAACGCATGTCTTTTATCTTTTTCTTTTTGTAGCAATGTCATTCCATTTCACTAGCTCGTATCTTGCATATAGATGCCAATGCACGGTGTGTCTGATCGAGTTGACCATTAGTAGACCATCACCTTGTAATTTATACAAGGTATAGCCACAAGTTCCTCCTCTAATCTCATCCTCCATATGAAAAAATATGATCAATAGTCTCCCTGCCGTTGCTACAAACCGGGCAATCAATAGAATGAATATCCAAACCTCGTCTTGAAAGATTCAAACGATAAGGGAGCCTATCTAATCTCATCCTCCATATGAAAATATTCACCTTTCGAGGAAGAACGTCACCAGCTTGTTGCCATCGAGAGGGTCGTGAGTATAACATCGTCAATATGTTTCCTCGTGGCACCAACGGTGAAAAAGCCATCATAAGTTACCCCAACAAAGGGCATCTCTATCAGTAGAGAGTGAAAGCGAATGCAATTCACTTTCGAAGCATGAATCATGTCCAGACATCTGCGAGAAGTAACTGGACGCGTCCAGTGCCAAACCCACTCATCACTTTGAGAACCGATCAGTAAAGAAAGAAAAATTAAATATTACTAATAAAGTAGATGTTTATACATCTTGTCAATGTATAAAAATTTAAGAGTTTATCCAATTTTTTTCCAAAGCAAAGATGAATAATCAATACTGATCAGACACCATTGGTTTGAAGAAACTCTATACTAACCCAACAGACGTATGTTTAATCTGATTTTTTGGTATATAAAATGCCACAACTTTTTTTTTTTACTTAGCTCATATGGGACTTGGTTTTCATGAAACATACCTCAAATTTAAACTTTATCATCACATCACCCCACACTCACACTAATCACAATTTTACCGATAAAAGAAAAACAACCTAAAACCATATATTGTTACTATTATTTTTCCATTTACAACCTGTTATGTAGCATACATATTCATAGGGGTGTTCGTTCGGTCCGTTTATGGTTTAAAAGGTTTAATCGGTTTGGGTTATTCGGTCTTCAAAAATAATTTCTAACACCCAATACCCAAACCAAAGTTTTCAAAACCAATCCAATCCAGCCAAATAAGTAATCAGTTTATTCGGTTTGGTTCTCCACAAAACCAAATAAAAATATGATGTATAAAATGGTGAGCTATTTTCCAAATAATTAAAAATCACAAGCAAAATTCCATCTATGACAAAGTTGATAAACCATAAAATGATTATTGATTAACATAAAGTCATCAATACGTTATTCCAGGTTGTTTAAACCCAACTAGGGGTGGCAATTCAGGTCGGGTTTGGGTTGACGGGTTCGGGTTGACAGGTTGGTGGGTCAGAAAAAACCAACCCGAACCTGACTCATTTAAATAATCGGGTCAGCTATGTCAACCCTAACCTGTTTACACATAACCTGAACCTGACCTATTTAACTCGTATATATACTTGGGTTGACGGGTTAAATAGGTTACACGGGTTAAATAGGTTAAACGGGTTTACGGGTCAACCCGTTTAACCCATTTAACACATATAATAAAATATAAATAATTTTTAATTTTAGAAAAAAAATCTTAAACGGGTTGGCGGGTCGACCCGATTAATTTATCCCCAACCCAAACCTAACCTGTTTAATAAACGGGTCAGATGGGTCGACCCAAACCCAACCCAAAATCTATTAGACTCGACCCGAACCTGTTAATTTTCGTGTCGGTTTCAGGTCGGGTTTCGTGTCGGGTCAGAAATTGCCACCACTAAACCCAACAACCAAATTGAAATCAAAACATCATAATAAGTTCGAAACATAAGAACAAATCAACCAATTTTATAATCCATATTCAAAGTACTAAGAAAACAAAAGAGACTAAAAATAAAAGAACCAACAATCGTCTTATTACTGCATCTCGAACATGTATCTTTGCTCCATCTAGATTCTTGAACATATATCTTTGCTCCACCACAAACAATACTACCTCCCTCTTTCACAAGCACTACTGCTACATGAAAAAAACAATGGTTTGTGTTATATACCAATATGAGAGTTTAGAGTATCATATCATAGAAAAGTTCGGTGTAGAACACCTTTTAGCTAAAGAACAAACTAGACAATCTCAGCCATTCATTACATTTTAATTCAACGATCTAGATTAAATGCCATTTTAATTTAATTTTTTACAAAAGGGCATTTTAGTAAGTTTACCAATATGAGTAACTCATGGATAGGGGTCAGTATCCCTCATTCACTTCTCACCCGTTACACACACACACTATTTTGCACACACTAACCACCCCCAAACCACCATATTCAAACCCTAACTGCTACTCATGCCAAATTGATCAAAATTAACGCTACACAATGAACATACGAGATGAAATTTCACTATATAAAGATGATTCGATGCTCCAATCATCTTCATTGCTAGTTTCCCATCAAAATAAGCTTTGAAATTTTGATTTTGGTATATATTTGATTTTTTATTGATATTATTTTTGTATATAATCAGTAGATGTTGCTTTTTTTGTTTGCTTGTTTAGGTTTTTAGGTTTTGTTGTTTATGTTTGGTTATATCGGTAGACGTTGGTTATTTTTGTTGCTTATTTCGGATATAATTAGTAGATGTTGCTTATTTAGGTTTTTATTTTTTTTGTTGCTTATTTTTTCTTATTTTGGATATAATGAGTAGATTTTGCTTATTTTGGATACAATGAGTAGATGTTGTGAAGCCGGTGTCTCAATTTTAATCCTAGATGTTGTGAAGTCTAGTACAGGAATGAAGTCTTGTGTTGTGAAGTCTGGCGATAATATTTCTGGTGTTGTTGCAAAGTCTCGTGATAAGGTGTCTCGTGTTGTTGCGAAGTCTGGTGGTGATGTTGTGACATATAAAGCGTCTAGTGGCGATGTTTGACAGATAAGGCGTCTGGTGGTGGTGATGTATTATGTTACGATTGTTGATGCTCTAACTACGATAACAAGCTCCCAAAATGATTAGGTATGTATTTAACTCTTTATGATGTCTCTGTTCACACTGGAAAATATAAATAAATAATCTAAAATGTGAATGGCAATTTTTATTAGTAATTGCAAAATCTAAATGTTCGTGATTTATGTTTGTTTTTCTAGGGATGATCGTGGATCAAGGAATGCTTTACTTGATAACCTTGATAGCCTTGAGAAGGGAGGTCTCAAGGCTTCTTCCTCGTATACTCGTGATAATGAGCACGAAAATGAAAAAGCTTTGAATATCTTGCAAGACAGAGTTCTCTTTTTAAAGAGAGTAAATTTCTCACTTTTACATTTTTAATTTGTTATTACAGATTGTCAACTTGTTAGTACCATGAACTTATATACTAAATGGTAAAACGACATATATGAAAATCAAGTTTCGGTGCATTATTTGTTTCACTTAAAACTCTTCATACCTTTTTGATTTGTATCAATTCCATATGCAACATTCTAGTACTGCATAATCTTATGTGGAGATGTGGTGTCTTGTGCTTAGAAGGGGCGACACAAAAGATTGTCACTTGGGTCGATCACTATGTTGACATTATATGTTGGTTTGGGATTGTGGGACTGATAAAGCCCCTGGTCCAGACGGTTTCACGTTTGGTTTCTATCGTCGATTCTGGAAGGTGAT
>BQNB010122581.1:5121-17500 GCA_026074375.1 Tanacetum coccineum
TCTTCTTTGTTTCGAGCAATTTTTAATCAACATCTTTTCAAAAAAAAGTGTGCTCGGGACATTCGACTTCTAAGTAAATGTCAGCTTAGGACTCGTTTTTCAAATAAAGGAAAGTGTACATTTTTGTACATTTATCCTCACAACAGGAAGCTTACAACTTCTCGGACTTGAGCTATTTCATTTAAGATATTCCAAATCTTAAGCTCAAGTAAAATGGTATACAAAAGGCTTAACACAAATTTTCAAGAGTTATTCAAAAGATTTTTCAAAATCTTTCAAATTGTTTGTTCAACATTCCCTTTCTCATTCAATCATTTGATTTATATCTATTTTTGAGGGGGAGTTTTTCAAAACTAAGCGTTCGATGTTGAACACAATTTTCAAGAATTGTTCAAAAAGATTGTTAAAATCTTTCAAATTGTGTTTCAACACTCTTTTCCTCGTCAACTAAATTGATATATTTTTAAGGGGGAGTATAAAGGAAAATATTTTTTAAACAAAAGAAAATTTTTCAAGTAAAAATAGTTGTTGTCAAGAATATCGACAAGCGCATCAGCGATTTAAGTTGCATCCGGTCTAGGGTACTCGAAAAGCGTTGTTAGCATCGTTCGGGTTGCATCCGTTTGAGAGTATTTGAAAACCGTTGTTAGCGACTTAGTGACCATCTGTTTTAGATAAAAAAAACTCTCTTGGCACAACTAGTTTTTCAAATTTGTTTAGAATATTCAAAACGGTTCCAATTCATTATCATGCTAGTGTTTTCAAAATCTCATATAGCTATTTTAATCCATTGATATCAAAAATATCATATGGTATGCTATTTTTGAGGGGGAGAAAATTAGATTAAAATGTGATCAAGAAAGATAAATGCTTAAATGTGTGGAATTACAAAGTGATCTGAAAGACTCAAAGTGCAATCAACTCTTTCCTTCATGTGCAAAATAATTTTGAATAAATAATTTTGAATATCGATGCACATGTGTAGGGGGAGTATTTCTCAAAAGTGAAACTTTCAAAGTGTTAAATGTTTTGATTTATATCAAACACTTTGATTGATTTTCAAATGGTTTTATGGTTTCGATCTTAATACCCATCAACCAACTACCTCACAATGATCAAAGAAGAAATAAGGTGGTAAGGTTAGGTATTATCCCATGATCCAACCAGAACCGGAGGGATCTACCCAGGGACATTCCATAGATTGAATAGAAGTCCTTAGGTATGATGGAGTAGAATGTGAATGGGAATAATGTTAACTAAGGCATGAGTTATCATCGGAACAATCACAACAAGATGATAATGAGGACGCGTTGGTTTAACATTGAAGGGGTTGAAGAATGAAAAAGAAATGATATGGATAAAGGGTGAAAAGAAATAAGCCCTCCACAAACTTTAGGCAGAAACCGGGTCAATACATAATCTATCGAATATCACAAAGATGATATTTGGTATTGAAGAAAGACGCCATGGAAAATAACTGCTATAATGAATCATGATTGAATCTGGACCAAATAAGCTTAATAAAGTTGTTAAACCGAACCAGAACTCAAAATAAGCAGAAATAAGCCAAAATAAGCTAAACTGAATAAGCAAAAAAAACATCACGAATCGCTCCTGCAGCTCTGATACCACTTGTGAGGTTTCTCGATTCATGATCTCGGGAGGTCGAGGAAACTTAAAGTATGTTTTCATCATTTTCAAAGGTTTTTATTAAAAGGAAAAAGGAAATTACAATTATGACCTTCACCTTCTAATGTTGATTAGAGGGTAGTATTTATAGGCTTAACACAAGGACACTTTGGACTAATTACACTTTTAGTCCTTATGTTTTAACTTAAGCCTAAACTAGTGTAATTACCATATAGACACCACATTTTAATCCTAACATTATCTTTAGAAATGAATGTATTTTATATGGGTGCTATGTCAAGTATATAATGTAGACGCACTTTTGAATGAGCAATTTTTTATTTTAAGATTATTTTTTTAAGAAAGTTGTTCTTAAGTGATCAGCTTATTTGCTACTCATGCGGCATCAGCTGCAACAGGTAATAATTGTGTTTTCCTTAAACTCATTCTTTTATCATGGTTGTTGATTGGGCATATATATGTTTTTTTTGTTTGCAGGTGCGAAATGTACCCCAATGTTGAGAAATCTGTCATTGTGGTCGTGATCGCTGATGGTGTTACCCCAAAAGAGATGTAAATAATATGAAAATTAAGAAATGATCCATTCGATATAAAACTACATTAAATATTTAGATACACATTAATTTTTCCATTTTGTTTAATAAGATAAATTAAACTAAAGTCATGTTTTTACCCTTATTGTTGGGATTCAAAGCTTCTATACTTAGTACTGCTAATTATAGTTAGTTAGTACTGCCAGTACATTGTTAATACTGCTAGTATAGTTAGTGCTGTTAGTATAATAGTTAGTACTGTTAGTTATATAGTTAGTACTGCTAAAGTGATATGCATGAGTTATATTAAGAATAGATATGCATGATAATATGAATGTGTAACAAGGTTGTATAGGAGTTGTTATTCTCTCTCGAGATTTGAAAGTAAATGTAAAACAAGTGAAAGAGGGGCTATAAACTCACCTCTAGTGAAGGTAGTGATTATCGCAAAATCAACCAAGTAATCGTCGCAAACGATCCAGAATGAAACCTAATTAATTATAGGTCGTATAAGTATAAGGTATTTAATATAAATACAACATCGTAAGTTATAAAGTTACATCACCACCTACTAGTTTTTGTTTAATTTAAAAAGTTAAAAAATGTTCGAGTCACTGCTTAATTAATTAAATGTCATAGTTATTCGTATCTCGTAAGGAAATATTATGTTGTTTCCAACAATTGATTATTTGTTAAATAATATTCGATTTAGTATCTTTTCATTGTTTATTAATGATATTATATAAATGGATTATTTGTTTTTTAAAAATATATTTTATAATTGTTAAAACTCGTGTATTTAATTATCTATATTAATGATAAGAAATATTCCTTAAGGTTTTGTACAAAACACTCGTAAACCTATTTTTAATTCTATCAGATTTGGTACATTTTTATAAATATTACAAAAAATTATTTATAAAAATTAATTAGTTTTTGTAATTTCTATTTATCCGAAATCTTTGAAAACTCGTAACTTGCTCATTTTAACTCCGTTTCACGTGTTCTTTATATGTATGAAATCGTGAAGAAATAATCTATTTAAATAAATTACTCACTGTTTTTATAAAAATATGAGTTGAGACAGTAAATTCGAAATGTCTTTATAAAACTATTTTTATAAACTTAAATCTTTCAAAACCCGTAACTCCTTCGTTTTAATTCCGTTTTTAGAGTTCTTTATATGCATGGTTTCCTATTGAGATGCTCTATCATAATAAAATATTTATAAAATTTTCTCAGTTTCGAATAAGTGTTAGTTTTTATAAAACTATTTTTATAAAAACTCTTTTATATATTTAATTATCGTAAACTCGTAAAATTCATAACTTCTTCGTTATAGCTCGGTTTTTCAAGTTATTTATATGCATGGACTCCTCAAAATGAGTACTAGTTAACACAGTAGGTCTTACATTTTATAAAAATTCAAATTCCAACAGTAGATCAAAATAGTTTGGTTATATATGATTATAATTTTATACTAGTTTTATAAATTCTATAACTAGATTAATTTGTACAAGTCCTCTCAATTTACTTTATTACCACAAGTATTACATATTTTGTGGTCCTAAGTTTGTGTCATATTTCTTGGTCCATCTTTCTTGTCCAGTAATTGCTCAGAATAATTTATACATTTAAACTTTATAATTAAACTTTCAATAATAAATTTATAAACTAAATATATAAGTTATTCACATACTTATATAAAGTATATTCTTGTGTTCTAGTATATTTTTACCATCATTTCTGTTGGGATTCTAGATTTGATGCGACAAAATAAATAAAAGAATAAAACAAGAAGGACTTAAACGTAAAGCTGGAATTCTTCAAAAGATGGAAATTTTGAAGATTATAAAAGATCTCCTTAGGAAGATAAAAGATATAGATATAAAGATAAAAGTTAGGAAGGATTATTATTTGTTTCCTAATTATATTTGTTCTATAAACTTTTGTAACCTAGATGATCTATACTATTATAAAGGGACTTTAGGTATGTAGTTTTGTCGTGCACAGAGAATAATGTTAGTCGGGACTAAAGGTCGTAGTGTGTAGTTGTGTGTGTGTATTCTAGGCGACGTGGTTCTTTGTTAACGCTCGAATGAGTGTTGTAGCCTCAAGTTTCAATGGGTCATTGTTTTGTTACTTAGTTAGAGTATTCGTTCTAGAATTGATCATCTGAATTAGGTGCTGGATAGTGAATCAATATGAATGAAAACTTGTTGGAAATATAACTTTGTTCATTATGCTATTTTGCTATGCATTCTATCATGTTCATTGTTATTTTTCATAGATATAGATCTAAACAATTAGAGCTACCTACACGATTATTTTTCTAGGAATGAGATTAGTGACCACATTAGTGACAGTTTAGTGACGGATAAAGTGTCGCTAAATAGTATGGGAGGAAGAAGAATATGAATTAGTGACTGATTTGTAAGAGTTTCGTGACAGAAAAAGTGTTGCTAATTGGTAATTACTTAGTACTGCTCCTTTATTTTTAATACTGTTCGTGCAAATATTTAGTACTGCTAAGCTTTATGTTTGTATTGTGCCATGTGACGATTAGTACACTTAGTGTTGGTATATTACGCTTCAATATTCGTTAATACTCCTATCTCCATAAATTGATGGTACTGTTGGGTTAATGTTACTGTGCTACATGTTTATTGAGATTTTGTATGACAAGAATATTTATGTTCAAGGTGGTGATTGATGTTCGTTTAAAGGGATTAGTTTAATATTTGTGGGCTTACCATTATTATGTGGTTTATGATTGTATGAAGCTGCCCCCCCCCCCCCCCCCCCCCCCCCCACAATTAGTAATTGAAGAGATAACTACTCGTTTTTGATTAAAAAGCATGAGCATAGTAGTGTGAAGAATAGTAGTAAGGTTATTACTGTTTAGATTTTGGTTTTGGTTTTAAATGTTCTTAAAGGTTTAATGGCTCGTTTTATTGTTATAATTGGTTACGAAGATGGTTATTTATCACCTATTTGAAGATGAAGTGGAATTACTTGGGTAAGTGTTTTATCATATCTTAAACGGCTCACAACGTTTAAAGATAACTTGTTTGTGCTTTATCAACGGTTTCTTTGTGTGGGACAATAAGACTTGTCAAAAATCTAGACAAAGGTGTGTGATCTTTTCTATATGGGTGCTCAAAGCTCCATTTGCTATCACTTTGGTTATGTGTCTCATAGAAGATGAGGATTTTTGTCAAGAGATTGCGATCTACTTATATTTCACAGATTTATTTATAAGTTTGATACGTCACGTGGATAGTACAAGATATAAGACACAAGTTTGGGTTGTTCTACTTCAGCATCAGTGGTTAGACTTAGTGTTCTTCTCAGTAATTACATTACATAGGAGCCTTACATTCAAGAAATTGATATAACATATGGGGTTTAAGGGGGGATGCTTAATGTTAATTTGTTTAACAATTTATATGCTACATTCGAGTGTGAAGGTTTTTACTATGCTAATGAGTATTTCTTCTGCCTAGTTAAGTTTCTTACACTTAGTTCTTGTATCTTAAGTATGCGTCATGGAGGTCATTTGAGTGTTGGAAGGCTGGATTAGAGTGTATAGTGGTTGTGTAGTGGACAGATCAAAGTTGCTGATATTCATCGTCGCCTATTGGATTATGACAAAAAGGGGAAGAAATATTAACAGGTTGCAACTTATAGATCCTTGGTGTGGCATGGTACAAAGGAAATCTACTTAAGGGGAAGTTTGTTTCATTCAGGGAGATGATTACATCTCAACTTCAGGGCTTTGGCTTTATGATGATGTTCGTACACGACTTGTTTGTTTTTGTCATCATCAAATAGAGGAAAGATTGTTGGGATTCTAGATTTGATGAGACAAAATAAATAAAAGAATGAAACAGGAAGGACTTAAACGCAAAGCTAGAATTCTTCAAAAGATGGAAAATTTTGAAGATTCTAAAAGATCTCCTTAAGAAGATAAAAGATATAGATAAAGATAAAAGTTAGGAAGATATTATTTGTTTCCTAATTATATATTGTTCTTATCCTTTTGTAACTAGTTGCTCTCTACTATAATAAAGAAGACATTAGTCATGTAGTTTTTATGTGCACAGAAATGTTAAGTCGACCTAAAGAGTGTGTGTGTGTGTTCTAGGCATGTGGTTCATTGTAAACGCCTAGAATGAGTGTTGTAGCCTCAAGATCAATGTTTCATTGATCATGTTACTAGTTAGAGTAACCGTTCTAGAATTGATCATCTAGATTTGAGGCGAATAGTAAATAATATAAATGAAAAACCTTGTTGAAATAACTATGTTAATTATGCTATTTCCGCTATGCATTCTTTCATGTTCATTGTTATTTTTCCTAGATATAGATCTAAACAATCTGAGCTTACAACAATTCTTTAGACTCCACAATTTCATTACAAGAATAAATGAGTTCGAATCCAATACATGTTTGTTTTAATTTATAAATCTAGTTGGTTAGATAAGAGCTTTGTGGTTGTTATGAAAAAGCTGAAGGAATGTTTCTTCAGTTTTCGTAACAGGTGGTGTTTTTTGGTTATTTTGGCTTTTTATCAATAATAGTGTATATCTCTCCCTCAAAAGTTGCAACATCAGTAGAAATTTTTGAAGATACACTATTATAACATATCTCAAATTCTATTAGTAATCTTTTAAAAGGATCTGGATCATAAGAATAATCCATAGGCTCTTGATACCACTTGTTGGTTCAGGTTTGCATTATTAGCATATTTTGTAGCTTGATTTGTGTTCTTCTCCCCCTCAGTAGGTGATGTAGTTGCGTGACCTACTGACGAAACACTCTTGTTTGTAGCTTTTGATGATGAATGTTTCCAAATAGTGGTCAAACTGTTCAAGGTATCAGTGACCTTGTGTAATTGACTTGGAAGTGCATCAAAGTTCTTAAGCTTTTCTTGAGAAAGAGATTTAGCTTGGTAGACCATGAAACTCTGCTGGAAGTTCCCATTGAAGGGTCTTCAGTTTAGTAACCTGAGAGGTAAGACTAGTGATGCAATTGTCGTAAGACTTCACAAGAAGTTTTACAACTCCCTAGGCAGAGTACGTAATCGTTGTAGTGTAGTATAGCACAGGAATCGGCGGGGTTGTTATAGTCTCTACGGGGAATAGGTTGGGAGTGTCGTAATCTAGACAGAGGTCTAGAGGGTTGAGAGAATATTCTTTTTGTATTTTTATGTTTTATGAAAGGATTGTTAATATCGTGGTTTGAGATGTGTTATGTTTTTATCTAATTAAAAATATTAATAATCTAAGTACTTTAGTGATGAACTTATTTATGACAATCGAAGCATTTACTTAATCATGCACTACTCTAGATTGCATTCTCTTAATCCTGTTGCTTTGTCAGACAATGGTGAAGAACAGTGTAAGTATTTCCTAGTCATGAAGAATTACACGAACCCGGCCATTATTTAATAATTCGATTAAGGCAACAGCACAAGTAAGGGTAGTAATGAAGACTATTTCAAGGCCAATGAGACGTTATATTAATTGCAATTGAATATCTTTAAAGTTTGTAATTATAATTTCAAGTAAGGGTAATATGATAAACTTGATCAAACTTTCATATCTATTTTTAGTAGTGGACAATTAAATTGAGACATCCCAAAAAGGAAACGTGGACTATAATTTTGGGACGGAGTACTTTATTGGTTTGTGTGTTCGATACTTGATAATTCAAGATTAACAATCTCCACAACAAAAGTATTATGTGGTGGTTGCTTCATAATCGAGTTAATGTCATTTGTGTTGTCCAATCTTTTGACAGATCACTGAGTGTATGTACATTCGAGTAGATTTAGCTTGATATTGAACATAAGATTTTTTTTTTCCAATCCGAATCTTTTGCTGGATGCTAAATGCTACATCTTGGCATAAGAAGTATTCGTGTGAAAGAAAATCTGCTAGTTCAGGCCACATTAAAGTATTCGTGTGAAACAAAAGTTACATAACTTTATCATTGTGAGATGGCTAATACGTAATGATGGCAGGATATCGGACACAAACATAGCATGTTCCGTAAGTCGAACAAGCAATCTTTGTATTAAAAAATAAAGGAATCACGAATATTACTCGCATTGGTCCTAAAATAAGTGTTCGGTTTCATTTTGCACGATGTCTTAAATTGAACATTCATCTTGGAAGGGAGTGAGTAATACGGCCAACATGTTTAACATGGCACAACTGTGAAAATATAAAGACTAAATCAAGACACACATGAGTGCAAATGCTACTTCATCGTTTCTAATAGGCCATTAGGCAACTCAAACGAAACAAAAGCCAACCTTCTAACCAGCTAATAACGTTTTTTCAATTCAATATAATAGATACACCAAACATTTGGTAGTTATGTAAAGTGAAATGTTGGTCGATGATGAAGAAAACAGTAGTTGCAATAATTATCAAATATTTGGTTGAGGAACAAAATCTTGTAAATTTGCGTATTGTAGCTTTAGGGGCTATCCGACTACGTTTTATGATTAAATTGCTGAAGCCAGTTTGTAATCTAGTTGCAGCCTTGATATATGTCAGCAGCTAAGCTATACGCTGCAAATGACTTCACTATGCAGGTAAACATGTTGGAAATTTAGTGTAATTGTGAGAATTGGATCATATTTGAAAATGAGTTTGGAGGTACGGAATGTACACTAATCAAGTAACTGATTCTCCCGGACTCCTTTAATGGTTAGCTTAATGTCTATTAAATTGACGGTTTCAACATTTAATGTTTGTAATTCTGCCTATTAAATGAGTGGTTTTAAGTTTGACTTAATGACCATAATTATGATCATGTAACCACCGCATTTATGAAGGAGGTTATGAGATTAATTGACCAATTAATGCTCATAATTCCGGAGTTACAACTCTTTAGTTGGCATCCCTATAAATAGAGATGAACATTTTTGCACACCAACAGAAAACCTAAACACTTAGAAACGAAAATGTTCTTGATTTGTGCCTAAAACAAGAACTACACTTGGTTTTATCCCAAGGAGGTATTCGTGATACCCATGCATAAGGTCGAATAATCTTCTTTAGAAAGTGATTGCACGACTTCAAGTGATATCCGGTAACCATCTTTGGTAATTAGCTAGGTTATTGATTATTTTCACCCTGTTGTGGGCTCACAACAACCAACAATCAAATAAGATTATTTTGTGATAATCAATGGTTACTGCTGCTATGAATCACATGGCTTGAAACTTTGCCAAGCTTGACAAATTTGAAGGGGTGGACTTTAGAATATGGCAAAAGAAGATGCACTTCTTGCTCTCCAGCATGAGTGTGATGTATGTGCTGACTACTCATATTCCTGAAGATGGTGGTGATGATGCAACCATGGAACAAATCAGGAAGAGGGTTAATTGGGACAATGATGATTATGTTAGCAGAGGTTTAATCCTCAATGGTATGTCTGATTCCTTGTTTGATATTTACCAAAACATTGAATCTTCCAAAGAACTATGGGATTCCTTAGAGGCCAAATATATGGCTGAGGATGCATCAAGTAAGAAGTTCCTTGTTAGTAATTTCACAACTTACAAAATGACTGATTTAAGACCATTTATGGAACAATACAATGAACTTCTTGGTATACTTGAAAGATTTACACAACATAAAATGAACATGGATGAGGCTATTCAAGTCTCTTGTATCATTGATAAACTCCCTCTTTTTTGAAAAGATTTCAAGCACACCTTGAAACATTTGAAGGAGGAGTTAACTCTTGTTGAGTTGGGCAGTCATCTGCGCATTGAGGAGTCCCTCAGGGTGCAGGATAGTGACAAGCCAAAGGGCAACAATGTTGCTGGTCCACAGTGATTGGACGTGGTTGTGTAGATCTTAGGTTTAGTTCTGGTAAGATTGTTTCGTTGTATAATGTTTTGCATGTTCCTAATATAAGGAAGAATTTGGTTTCTCGTAGTGTTTTGAATAATTGTGGTTATAAACAAGTGATTGAATCTAATATATTTGTTTTATCCAAACATGGTGTGTTTATTGGTTTTGGTTATTCAAGTTATCATATGTTCAGGCTTAATATTGTCAATGATAATATTGGTTCAGCCTTCATGTCAATCTCTAAACTGAATGATTCAATCTTATGGCATGCTAGACTAGGCCATGTCCACTTTAAGAGGATGCAAGATATGTCTAAGGATGGATTAATCCCTGCCTTTGACATGGACACTGAAAAGTGTAAGACTTGCATGCTGACCAAAATAATTAAGAAACCATTTAAAAATGTAAAACGTGAAACTAAAGTTTTGGAGCTGATCCACAGTGATTTATGTGATTTACATGCTACTCCATATTTAAGGAATAAGAAATACTTTGTGACATTTATTGATGATGCTTCAAGGTTTTGCTATGTTTATTTATTACATTCAAATGATGAAGCATTAGATAAATTCAAAGTATTCAAAACTGAAGTTGAATTACAACAAGGGTCTCTGATAAAAAGATTCAGGGTTGATAGAGGAGGTGAGTACATGGATACTCTGTATTTTTAGTCTCTTGGTATTATCCATGAAACGACTGCTCCCTATACTTCACAACAAAATGGTATATCTAAAAGGAAAAATAGAGTACTGAAAGAAATGGTTAATTCCATGTTGTCCTACTCAGGACTGAGTCAAGGGTTCTGGGGTGAAGCTATATTAACATCGTGCTATTTATTAAATAGGGTTCCCAATAAAAGGAACAAGATTACCCCTTATGAACTCTGGACTAAAAGGAAACCAAACCTAAAATACCTCAGCGTTTGGGATTGTAGGGCAGTTGTAAGACTCCTTGATCCAAAGCTGAAAACTTTGGGTGAAAAAGGCATTGAATGCATCTTTGCTGGATATGCTGAGCATTCCAAGGCTTTTAGGTTCTATGTTATTGAACCTAATGAATCAGTTTCAGTTAACTCAATAATTGAATCAAGGGATGCTATATTTGATGAGAATAGATTATCTTCAATCCCTAGACCAAGTCTTAAAATTCCAAATGGAACTGAAGACATTGGTGGTTCAGTGGTCCCTGAAAAGGTCACTAAAGAGGTTGTTCTGCAACCTGAACCTGAGCTTAGAAAAAGCAAAAGGAATAGGACTCAAAAGGACTTTGGACCTAAATTTCAATTATACTTAATTGAAGGAACAAGGAATGAGGTCTTTGACCAACACTCCTATTGCTTTAATGTTGAGGATAATCCCAAAATATTTGATGAAGCAATGAAGTCTCAGAATGTTGCTTTCTGGAAAGAAGCAATTAATGATGAGATGGACTCCATCATGGGCAACAACACTTGGGTGTTGGCTGATCTACCTCTAGGTTTCAAATGGATCTTCAAAAGAAAACTGAAGGTAGATGGAACTACTGAAAATTTCAAGGCAAGGCTGGTCATTCAGGGCTTTAGACTACTTTGATACTTATGCTCTAATGGCACGTATCAGTACCATAAGACTGCCGATTGATATGACATTAATTCACAATCTGATTATTCATCAAATGGATGTGAAGACAGCTTTCGTGAATGGTGAATTGGATGAGGAGATGTATATGAAAAAACGTCAGAGCTTCATCATGCCTGGAAATGAAAATAAGGTGTGTAAACTGATTAAGTCTCTCTATGGACTGAAGCATGCACCTAAGCAATGACGTCAAAAATTTGATGAAGTGGTTTTGTCTAATGGTTATTTACTTAACCAAGCTGACAAATGTGTATATAGCAAATTTGATGAAACTGGTAAAGGAGTCATCATTTGCCTATATGTTGATGACATGCTGATCTTTGGCACTGACCAAGTTCAGGTTGACCTGACAAAGGAATTCTTATCATCAAGGTTCTCTATGAAAGACATGGGAGAGGCTGATGTTATCCTGGGTATAAGGATTAAACATGAAAGTAATGGTATAGCAATTTCTCAGTCTCATTATATTGAGAAGGTACTAAAAAAATTCAATTACTTTGATTGCACTCTAGTGAGTACTCATATGGATATAAGTGAGAAACTGATGCCCAATAATGGTCAGACTGTATCTCAACTTGAGTTTTCTAGGGTGACTGGCTGCTTGATGTATGCCATGACTTGTACAAGGCCTTGTATTGCTTTTGCAGTGGGTAAACTGGGTAGGTATACTAGTAATCCTGGTACTCAACACTGGCAAGCAATT